>JAVKPL010015048.1:0-93758 GCA_032173675.1 Gastrolobium villosum | reverse complement strand
GCGAAGGGAACAACCGAAGCCTGATGGCATCTGTAGATACCCCATTGTGTTTGGTGGTATCACAGACCATCAAGAACCGGTCCATAAACTCATGTGGATCTTCATCATCAGCTCCAGAAAATTGAACTCTCTCCACCAAAGAGATTAATGATGGTTTGAGTTCAAAATTATTAGCCTCCACGTTTGGTCTGACTATGCTGGAGTTGGCCCTGTTGAATACTGGAGTCAGAATTGTATTCAACAATCTTGGAGGTTGATTGTTGGCATTTCCTCCTCGCCCATGACCAACATTGTTGTTTTCAGCCATTTCTTGAATTGGATGTAAAGATGTGTGCTTCAAATCTTCCCAAATTATCTGTCTAGCAGCCTTCCGTAGTTGTTTTTCTGTCTTTGTAATTTCAGAATCTATTACAAAGTCTTTAGGTGGAAGTCTACCTCGCATAAAAATTCAGGGAAAATTGTTAGTAACACCTGCACAACACAATTAAGAGAAAAGAAAAATAAAAATCTAATCTCAAGAATCTAAGGTTATTGGTAATATTGTAAATACAATCCCCGGCAACGGCGCCAAAAACTTGTTGCGATCTCGGCAAGTGCACCGATCGTTTCAAGTAATAAAGTGATAAGAAAGTATCGTCTCCACAGGGATTGATGAACAAGTACTACTATAACCAGTCCTCTTAATTTAGATAGATCGATTAAGTGTTGACAAAGAATTGTAAATTAAATTAAATGACAATAAAAGTAAAAGAATTATTTTTGTATTTTTCTGAAAAAGACTTAAAATAGAGGAAGAGATGTTTTTGTAGAAAAAGTGATGAAAAAGGCTGTAGCCAGGGTACATTCACCGATTGCTCCCAATTTTACTTCGGATTGATTCATAAAACCTATTGACATTAACAACTCAGACAAATTATCATCTTTTAGAATAATTAGTTAGATCCCAATCCCTTGGCGATCTAACCCTTTACTTCAATTGGAACCCTAATCCCTTAGTAGTTCCGCCTGAAAATAAGCATTACGTAGATAAATCCCACGACTGCAATCCATACAAGTCTATCCCTAGAACATGCATGGAGAGTCATCTTTATCTCCTTTCAGGATCAAGTATTCCAACATCCCTATTGTGAATCCTGATCCCCAGAATATCATTTCCTATTAGGTTGATCAGATCTAACAGAAACAATATCAATGCGCTCAAGATAAAAGATGAAATATATTAATTCAATACATAAAATGGATCAATCCTTGTAGCAATTGTTTACAAAAGGATCATGCCCCTGACTACAGAAATAGATCTAGCCAATCAACATCATGATCGCTGATCTGATTTCAACATAAACTGAAAAAGAAAATAAAGAAGAGTACAAGAACAGAGTGATGAACACGAAGAACGCCTCCTCTAGGTCTTGTGATGTGTGTTCTGAGATCTCCTCCTTCAAAGGTTCAGCCTCCTTTTATAAGAGGGATTCTGACCTAATTTGCACATTTGAATCTTCACACTTTCGCGCTTCCCACGCTCAGAGCGCCACTCCCGCGCTCAGAGCGTGGGAGTATCTGCCAATTTTCCACCTCCCGCGCTGATGGCGCCAATCCCGCGCTGAGAGCGCGGGAGCTTCTGCCAAATTTTCCTTTTCCGCGCTCGCAGCGCCAATCCCGCGCTGAGAGCGTGGGAACCTAGGTCTTTTTTGACATGTTTTTGCCTCCTTTTGTTCATCTTCTTTTGATATTCAGATTTTGGATATTTTTACTCTTTTTCCCTGCTTTTCTTGCACTGATCGAGTCATTTTCTTCCTCTTTTGCCTTGTAATTTCCTATATGCTGACTGCATATCAGAAAGCATTGGCTAAAAAGGCGTTAAGAGCAGGATATTACTAGCCGACGCCATGGAACATGTTCAACGATGTGAGCAATGTCAGAAGCATGCACTGATAATTCATGCACCCCCAGAGGAATTGCAGACCATCACGGCACCATGGCCATTTTTTAAATGGGGAATGGATCTCTTGGGACCCTTCGCTGCTGCTGAAGGACAACTCAAGTGGTTGATAGTTGCAGTCGACTACTTCACCAAATGGATCGAGGCCGAACCCCTCGCCACCATCACCTCGGCCAGGATACGCCGTTTCTTTGAAAGGAATCTGGTAAGTCGATTTGGAATCCCTGCAAAAATTGTCACCGACAACGGAACTCAGTTCATCGACAAGAAATTCCAAGAGCTCATGGCCGACTTCAAAATCAAACACCGTTTTGCCTCAGTGGAACATCCCCAGACCAACGGACAAGCCGAGTCTGCCAACAAGGTAATAATCAACGGACTCAAGAAAAGGCTTGACGAGGCCAAAGGAAATCGGGTACAGCAGTTACACCTAGTTTTATGGGGATACAGAACAAGCGTTCAATCCGCAACAGAGGAAACCCCCTTCAGGCTAACATACGGTTGTGAAGCAATGATTCCGGTTGAGATCGGAGAACCGTCCTGGAGAAGGGCACAAAGACTGCAAAGCACTGAAGGCCAAAATGATGAAGCATTGTTGATTGAGCTCGACCTATTGGATGAATGCAGGGAGAACGCCAGATATAAAAATATGATGGCTAAGCGCTTAGTTACGACTAGGTTTAATAAGAAAGTAAGACCTAGGTCATTTCAGAGCGGGGACCTAGTTCTGAGAAGAGCCGACATTGGTAACAAAAATGCCAAAGATGGAAAGCTCGCAGCAAACTGGGAAGGCCCTTACAGGGTTAAGGACAATCTCGGAAAGGGAGCCTACACTCTGGAAACTTTATCCAAGAAGCCAGTAAAAAGAACTTGGAATGCCGACAAGCTGAAGACCTATTACAGTTAGGTTTAAAGATGTGGTCAAGTGCAAGACTCTTGTCCACATAAATAAGGCGGGCCATGGAGCTCAGTCATTAGGTAGATTTTATTTCAAGGCAAATAAGCGGGATGTAAAGCTCGGGTTTGTAAAGAAATTTTCATTATGAATAAATGAGCAGTTGTTATTAAAACGCTTCCATTTATGATTCCGACATGTCACGATCATTAAAGAAATAAATTTTTGTTGACGAACAAAAAGAAATTAATATACTTTCTAGATCGGCCATCAGGGACTCGCAAGTTGTAAAGACAAATAAAGACGAGACCAATATGGTATAAATCAACAATCTTGGATCAACCAAAAGTTTGTTTATAACGACAAAAGCCGAGCCGAACACGGCAACGATTACAAAATATTACAAAAATAACTAAATCTAAGGGGTCCCAGTTTCGGCCTCCTCCTCGGAACCGGGAGACCCCGGAACAATGACACCGTCCTTCACTTCATAAGACACGTCCATTCCAGCTTCGATAAGCCCAGGGTTCAGAACTCGGGCCTGAGCAATGGCGTTGTCAAATGCCTGGACGGCCGCGTTAACCACCACGGTCTTAGCCTCCTCGAAATCGGCGGTCGTTTGATCGAGCTGAGTCCGGAGTGCCTGAAGTTGGACATCCTTATCTCCTAGAGATTTGGAAAAGGTTTCTTTCTCGAAGCTCAGCTCGTTGACCTTGGCGTTGGCTAATCTCAGATTCTCCCTCGTCATTTCCACCTCCTTCTGCAGCTCTCCAAATTTGGCTTCCAGGTCGGACTTGGATTGCTCTAGCTCCACGACCTTAAAGGTAAGGGACGACTTGGCCGCATTAGCCTGGTCCAGGTTTTGGAGGAGGTCTTGAAATATTTGAATCAATGAGGTCGTTTTCAAGGCATCCTCCTCCATTCGCTTTAGCATGGCCCTTACAGTGGAGGTCAGGCCAGAGTTCAGAAAGAGACTCGGAGGGGGTTTCAAAGCCGCCCTGAGGCGGTCCGAAACACCTGACCTCCATAGCTCCCCCGGCTCTAAACTAAGGAGGGTCCCCTGGGAAGCAGGAACAGCAGCTGGACTTGGCGAAGAAGGGGCAATCTCAATAGGAACCACCTCGTCAGCAGGAGGGTCCTCACCCAAGATAATGTCTACCCGTCGTCGCTTAGAAGCTTCAGGTTCGAGAGAGGCAGCCTCTCGCGACTTGCCCTTGCCAGATTTTTTGGGTAGATACTTCTTGTATTCGGCCGACGTCATGCCAACTGAAAATCAGAAAGAGTATTGTCAAGGTGTACAAAAAGATAGTTATCAAACGTAACATAAACTTGACATACATACTGAACTCATAAATAGCATCGTCTCCAAACTTATCTACTATCCGACTTAAGTCGATGATGCCATAATCATCAGTATACTCGACTATAATTCGCACCGCGAACCTCTCGTCTCGGGAAAGCGCGGTTAGGGGAGTGGCGTAATTTTTTGGACGACGTCGGTAATGTTTTCGCGTCCAATACAGCTCGAAGTGGCATAAAAGGTTCCCATCATCCAGCAGTTCCTTGCCAAACCATGGGAGGGAATCAGGGCGAGAAGCCACTTTAAAATAGGCATTCTTGAAGCCTTTGAAGGACTGAGAGTAAGGGATGAAAATTCCCTACCAGGAGTACCTCGGAAGGTAACCCACCCTTTCCTTTCTTTTAACTCGGCACCACTCCGAGCCGTATAAACATCAAAAAAGAAATAAAAAAGGGAGACTGTACAGGGAAGGAAAAGGTAAGAGCACAATTGCTCAAAACCACGGATAAAAGCCCATGAGTTGGGGTGGAGTTGTGAGGGCGCTACTCGGATTAATAATCCGACGCAGCACAGCCATTTGGAAGTCTGTGAACGGAAGCCGAATTCCGACCTTAGTGACCAGATCCCGGTAGAAAAAGAAGAAGCAGGGCTCATCCGATATGGGACCTGCGCATACCGGGTAATCACCCGGTGGAAGAAGATCAACCCCGTTGGGATTCCCAAGAGGTAGCTGGGAGACGTCGGCTGGAGTCATTATAGACCGCATACGAAGGATTTCTAGAAGAACCCACTCATCGACATCAAAATTGTCCATTGTCAGGTCCCTGGAACACGAAGGAGTTGGATCAGAAATAAAATCAACCTGACTTGACCCAGAATCATCTAAATCAGATGGTAATGGGCCTGGACTCCAAGAAAAAGGGACAGAGTCATCAGAACTACTAAGGAGATCGACAAAAGGCACCTGACTGGATGTCGAGTCATCAAAATTAGAAGGGACTTTCGACTTGGGAAAACCCAGGTCGGATGAAGAAATGCTGGAAGAACTATTACTCAACTGGAAAGGTGGGATCCGATCTAAAACAGACCCCGAGCCTTGTCCAAACGGTGGAGGAGGAAGAATGAAGGACAAAGGAACTGGCTCAGAAAAGGAACTCGATCTGGAAATTGAAGCTTGAGGAATCGAGGAGGACGTACCTCTAGTAAAAGATGGTTGGGCGTGTTCACCCCTACGCCCCCTCCGACCTCTACCTCTCCTACCACGAGCACCTCTGGAGGTCTGACGACCTCCTCGGTGACTTCGGAGGAGCTGCTGGAGCCTCTCCTCCTCAGTGTACTCTCTGTCGTAAAACCAATACTGAACAGATCTTGGCAACCTCCCTATCATCTCCTCAGACACCTCTCTACTATCATTTCGGCCACTAGAACTACCAGGAGTGTCCATTACCCACTTAAAGAGTGAGTAAGACAGGAGACACTCCTCACCAACAAGAAAACGAATAACCAGAAAAGGGGGAAATAGAAGTTTACAAAGAAAAAAGAAAGTTACCTGGTTGAAAACTGAGGAGAAGAAGTGGCGAACAAAGAATGCCTTGACAATGGAGAAACACGCAAAAAACCCTATGAGATGCGTAGGAGAGCAGGAAGTAAGAAAGAAATTACAATGGCAAACTGATACATATATAGGGAGAGCTGAGGGAGTTGGAAGCGCAAAGGCCAAAGGGGGGGTCTTCGAAGCGTCTGGGGCATCAGGGGCAAAAGGGGATTTTCGCCGCCCTGCACGCCCTGCAATTCCTGCCCACATTCAATGCTCTCAATCATGGCCTATACTAGCCTCAGTGTAGTACCCCCTGCCCGATGCGCAAACTGCCAGTAAATGGAGTGCACGTGTCCTGTTATAACCGTCACTGCAGGAATAAGACGAAAGGACAGAAAATTGTAATGAAACGAAAGATCAGAAAGCTGAAAGGTCATGTCAATAGTTCCGACATTCAAAATCTGCTGACCTCACCAATTTGATCAAAAATCATAACAAGAAGATTCGATTGGAGTCACGACCTCCGACATAGTTGACACATTGGGAATAAGTTCAAGTAATGGCAAGGTCAAGGATGACCAATTAATCCAGAGATCATCTCGGCATTTCGACTTACGGAATCCCGAGCTGGGGGGCAACTGTTACGGATGAAGCTCTGCAAAACCGCCGCCCTAGAATATCTCGTTAAGAGATACTGCCAAATTTCAACAGATGAAATAAACTAGTTGAGGCCGACTAAGTCGGATAGAATCTCAACAGTGGGAGCTCAGCAACCTAGCCAGGTATCCCTATAAATAAGAGCTCAGACATCCCAGGTACACACCTCTGAATCGCCTAGCTTATTCCACTCATTGTGCACACACCACCCCTTGGTTGTAAAGCCTATTGCTTGTGCGCAGTGATTGGGAACTCGGCATTTAAGCCCAGTATATCAGGCATATACATCATCTTTGAGCGCATACCATCTGGTATAGCAATACGGTCTACCTCGGACCTAACAACTTATATTGTCAAATGAATGTATTCTTCTAATTAATTTTAACACATAAGATCATAGAAATAATTTCATCAAAAATTATATATAATTAAGCTAGTGACTCAATAAACGAATGAACCTCAAGATGTTTATTTAATAGTGAACGTTCGAATACTATATGTGTTAATTATTTAGAGTCAGGCTTCAAGTAAAATATTTTCGAATCTCCTAATCCCAACATAAATTAGGTGACAATATAACATCAACTAGTGTTTTTCGTCTGATCCAGTTGAACCGGTTTTTGGATAAACGATGCAAAATATTGGTGAAATGCAAACACTAACTCTCTGACCGGCGTCTTTAGTCGTACAATTATAATACCAACTATCAAGGCATGATATATATGGGTTCATTTAATCTTATCTTGGAGATCTCTCATATTTTAACACATATATAGTGGGACCTGCCATTTAAAGAAAAAAGAAAAAAGAAAATGAATGTTACGATTTTTGATGAGTGTGTAGGAAATAAAACCACTCTTATGTAATATATATATATATATATATATATATATATATATATATATATATATATCTTTATATTGATCTAACGGCTCTCATCATTGATTTCTGTCAAACTGATTATAATTTAAGTGTCAAACTTCAAATTTGACACTGGTATCAAATGATCCTGCCTCTATATATATATATATATATAAAAAGGGATATAAATGATAATGTTACTGAGAAGGGATATAAATGATAATTTTTAAACCACAGGGTGCTCACCTGTGACGGAATAAAATATGAGGAAGGATATTCTTACTATCAAAATTTTCAACTACTAATTTATTATTTATCTAATCACCATTGAATCAAAGAAAGAGAATGTTAAAAAAAATTTGAAAAAAGAGAAAATGTTGATCCAATGGTGATTAGATAGGTAGTAAGTTGGTAGTAGAAGATTTGGTAGTAAATCTCTAGAGAGATGAGAAAATTCAAATTTTGAAATGAAAACAAATATTTTGGATACAACTTAAAATTTTAATATTTTGGAAAAATTTTCCCTCCTTTATTTTATTCTTGGTCCAAACAATAAAATAAATTTAAAAAATTATTTATTTTCTTTTTCTTAAACCAAACATACTATTTGAGTCACAACTGATACATCTTACCCATTTGCAAGATTGAACACGTGCTGCTATTAATTACATTACATTTTCAAACAATATGGTTTATTCAGTGAATTTTATGACAGAACCCTTGTGATATGATGCGTCACTAATTTTCAAACAAACAAGTACCCAAAATTTCAAGGTAGGTGAATCGCAAAATACATGGCAAGAAAATTATAAATATATGTATTAATAGGAAAGGGTCACGAACGTTTTACACCGGTGTAAGTTACACTCTTAATCTTGTCTGTTTATCCCATTTATATATAAGGGCTCAAATTTTTTAGTAATGTGAGCCATTGGATACAAGTGGATCAATGGTCAAGATTGAGTCTAAGACTTCTGACTCTTACACTAGTGTAAGAATATCTTGCCCCAATAAGAAATATATATATATATATATATATATATATATATATATATATATATATGGGGAAAAACATTTCTCAAGCAGCTTGAGATAAGTTTATCTCCAGCTAGTCCCAAAATTACGTCGTTTTGATTAATGAAGGGCATTTATGTAATCTTAGGTGAATTAATGAAGGATGTTTTAGTAAAATGTATATGATATAAAAATAAATAAAATTACAATAACACCCTTCATTAATTCACCTAGAATTACATAAACACCCTTCATTAATCAAAACGACGTAGTTTTGGGGCTAGCTGGAGATAAACTTATCTCAAGCTGCTTGAGAAATGTTTTTCCCATATATATATATATATATATATATATATATATATATATATATATATATATATATATATATATATATATATATATATATATATATATATATACGACGTTGTTTGGGAGCGGACATCAAGATATTTTTGTAATTTTAATTTATTTTAGGGTTACTTTAGTCTTTATAATTATAATTATTTAATTTTTCAATCCCAAAACGACATCGTCTTGAGAATAAATACAAATAACTTATTTGCATTAACTGCAAAAATATTATTCTGTTATATAAAACAATTTATCTCATACAATGTAGAAATGGTAAATAATTTTCTTATGTTATAAAAAAAATATCTCATATTATAGAAAAAAACTATAAGTGAATTTACCAAAAAAATAAAATAAATTACAAGTAAAACCCACAAGTAAGAAAAGAGAAAAAAATAAAGATAAAACCCACTCCTCTTTTATCTGTATAAAAAATTTATTTCTCGCAACAAAACAAAAGAAAAATATAACCCTATAAAAATATATTCCCCAAAATATAATGGATCTATGTTCAGCCGCCATGGTCAATTATGATATGGCACTTTCATTGTCCCATGAACAGGAACTTTCGATGGAGATGAAAAATGAAAACCCTTCATGTTGATATATTGACCTGTGACTGGATAAAGATGTGAACATATTGTCTTCCAGAAAGGGACCCCACCACACAAGCATACAAGCTAATCACGCAATCGAAAAGGCATATGCTAAACAACTGTTCTTGGGTCCATTTCACATGGGAGAGGATAAGCACAAGTGAAAGATGTAATAAAATTCAGATTCCTTAGGTGTGTGTAACTGAAATTTAGAAGAGAATTCATATCTTATTTATAACACAGTCTTACATAGAATAATTTTAGGTAACAAGACTAGACTGGTAAAAACACACATAACCAAAGGGCTATATTACGGGAACAATACAAGTTTTTATTAAACCCATACCAAACCTGCCAAGCATAAAATATCTAGTTAACCTAGAGGATTACATGTCAAGAAAATTGCAGTGAAAACTTTCGGCCAAGGGAACTTCACATGATCATGGAAGCCCACACTTTGAAGGAAAACAAGAGAGTCCATGATAAATGAGTTTTCCCAATTTAATTTTGTCATTTTCACTGGTACCATATTGAAATATCTGGCTGTTTCTGAAGAGCATCCATCCCTACTCCTTGCATATCCTCAAAGGATGCCAAATCACAAGGGGACCCAAACATTAAAGGGAAATTATTGTTGTTTTGATTGGTCTCAAATGGAGAATTCAAAGCTTTGAACCGGTCAAATTGACCTTCCTCTCTTGCAAACACGTGATGATTATTGGACATGCTCGCTTCTTCAAAGAAGCTTCCTTCCATAACAATTCCTTGACCACGAAAGATATTGTCCCGTTGCTGCTGAATGCCGGGCCGAGCAATGTTTGGATTTTCTGCAGCTACACGGTTACTGCAACTCATATTCTTGTTACCTTGAATATTTGTATCATAGACTGACATAAGGTCACTAATCATTTTCTGGCCATCTTCTGGAACTCCAAGTCCAGTTAGATCAAATGATGGTGGAACCAAATTAACAGAATGAGCAGTAGATTTGGGTTGAACAAAGGACTGTGGGAATATGACTGGCTTTACCTCATTAACATGAAAATTTTGACCACCATAATCTGAAGAAGTGCCTCTATAAGGACAATTCAATTGATGATTGTCCCTGGAAGTCCTGTCTTGAAAACCAAGGCGAACTTCACTATAAGGGCACTGAGGGTGTTCACATGTGTAAATTTTCTGATCCATCATCATGTTAAAGTCACTAGAGATCTTCCTCTTCCGAATGAAATCCAAGTTTGTTACAGCCTCTCCCTTGATTGGGAAAGAAGGCTGCTGAACTGGCAGTATTCCTCTTATTCTCTCCATCCCAAGATTGGATGGGTGAAGATTCTCAGGTTTCCGGTCTTCCACATCGAAGTTCGGCTCATCCTCGCCCCCTTCAACATCATACTCACTGCAATCATTGATGACCAAAGATCCACTACCTCCAGCTGAGGCTAATGGGGGGCAATAATCAGGGTAAAGCTCTCGTGCTGTGGCCTCCTCTTGATTGATGATTGCAAGCCAGGTTGCACTTTCTTTGGCTGTCATTTTATCTTGAAGGCATTTGGATTGCCTCACAAGCTTCCGAATTTTGGCAATATCAGGAGACATGTGCTTGATGACTGCAGTCAGAACACCAACCTTCCATGCCTTCTTCAGGTCATGAGGTTTCTTGTAAGGTGGAGGACCTTGCTCTTTAGGTAAACCAATTTGAGGCCACCACTCTTCATTTCCGGTGGGCCACCATGGTGGAGGAACGCCCTTCTCCAATGGGAACCGCCTTTGAGGGGGATCACAGTGTTGCATGAGTGCTGACAAGAGAGAACCCAAGGTCGTGTCCTGTAGCTCTTGCAAGGTGTGTGGGGTCGGACCAATAGAATTGAATCCATCATTCTTCCCTGGGATTGCATTATCTACTTGATACTTGGCTATGGCAGCTGGACCATTACGATCAAACCTGACTTTATCCTTCCACCATTCACGAAGATTATCAGATGCCCCAGTCACAGGTTTTCCTTTCTCCGGAATTATCCCATAAACAAATCCTTGGGCCTTACAAACCTCCATCATCTTCAGCATGTACTTCAAGATTCCATCTTGAGCCCTCGACATCTTTTTCCTCCTTGCCTGTTCTTGGGACTGCCTCTGCTTCGCTGCATCAATTCCTTCCTTAGTCTTGCTTTGTTCCTTTAATCGCTTGAGACGCATTTTGTCCCTCCACATCCTCCTCTCAAGCTCATCTACATCAATTTCTTCATCACTATAGTCATCCTCCACTATCACCTCTGGTTCAGCTTGCTGGGCAGCAATATCCCCTTCTCCAAGGGGAGCAGATAACATATCCAAATCACCACATAGGCCCATCTCATCAAACATCATCATCATTTCCTATGGAATATTACCCCAAAAGATAGCTTAAATGTCCAGAAAAAAAAATGGATTCAACCTATAAGCTTCTGATGATGCCAGTAGCAAGCTGGGTTTCAAACTTCACCCTTTAGCACTATACACCAATTCAAGTTAACAAATTCTTAACTTATAAAGGCCTTTACACCTGCCAACAGCAATAAAACATAGAACAATTAAGATGGTACAAAAATCAAATACTTTCAAGATGCAGAGAATTTCTAGATCAGAAAATAAGCACTTATATCTTTAAGGATTATTTACCAGCCACCGATTTTCAAAACCAGAAACTTCTTTCATTCAGATCCAGCAACATTAATATAAACTAAAAAATGAATAAAAAAAACTTAAATTGATTAATAACCACAAAAACAATTGAGAATTTTGAATTACAACGATAAACTGTGCCGCTTATATCCAAAAACTCGAATCCCTCAATACATGTTAGAGAGATATAACAAAAAACCATTATGGTTTATTATTATATCTCTCTAACAATACACCTACTAGATCAGAGCAATCCCGATTTCATAGATCAAATTCATCCACGAATCAAACACGAAAGTTCGAGCAACATAAGCATAGACCATGAGACAATGATGATTTAAAAAGATTCTCGCATCAACCAATCATAAAAAGCAAGCAGCAAACGGGTGGTGAAAAACCTAGAAAGACTAGCTAGATTGACGAGGCAACTTATCAAGCAAATAACACCCACAACATGAGAAAGCTAAGAACAGATAAAATTTTCAACATGCACAAAAAAATTGAGACTTCGCAATCAGAGATCAACTGGGTAATGGAACAAGCACAAATCCAAACCACAACAACAAAAAAAGCCCACGAATCTGATTGACCAAGTTTATAGCAAGAAGAAGCTGAACAGTTAAAAGGGTAAGCAAGGAAAAAAGAACAAGAAGAAAAAGAAAAAGATAGAACCTTACCAGAAAATCCAGAAAAGGGTCTTCCTCCGTGGTGGCCGCAAGTCAATTGAAGAAGAAGAGGAAGAAGAAGAAGAAGAGGGTTCTATTGAGACTTTAAGCAGAAAACGATGGAAGAAGGAGAAGCAAGAGAGAGAGAGAGGAGAGAGAAAGGGAAAAGGATCAAAGAGTTGAACATTATCCTGGTTTTATTGCATTAAAAAAATGGGGGCAGTGGTAGTAGGCGCATGTGAAAGTAGTGGGTTATTGCCTTATTGGTGGGGTAAACCCAATTTTGAGGAGAATGAAAATGAAAGTGGTGGGATATTTATAATCCGGGTTAGGTTAATCCCATCCCAACCTTGGGATAATTTGTTTAACATGTATTTATGACGGTATGATGAAGCTGCTCTCTCTCTCATCTTTCTGTGGGGGGACATGACTAGTCGTTTAAGGCCACCTGACCAATTATGAAGTTCAGAGAGACACACACAACTCACAATGGTAATCAATGGGTTAGTCGAAAAGCATTTAATGGAAAATCTGTGCCGGGGGATTCAATTTCAATTCAGTTCCATTTTTGCAATTCTACCAATTTACCACTTTATGCTAATTTTCTGTAAATGACTGTTTTTTTTTCTTTTCAGTAATACATTTTGTGGAAATCTTCATCATCCTTTTGAATTTTCATGTTGCTTTCCTTATAAGTGATGAGGAGCTGGTTTCATTCAATAAGAATGTTCATTGGCAAAAATTCTGCTACATATTTCAATTATGTTTAGATGTAGACACTGATTTATGATCATACCTAATTTGTGCAAAAGAGGGTTTTAGCCCTATATTTTATTTCCTTATATTTGTGTTGTAATATTTCATGTCACCTATATATATATATATATATATATATATATATATATATATATATATATATATATCATTTGACATCTCATCTGAGAACTGTTAGATCAAAAAAAATCAACGACTCTGATTTGCAAGCATGTGACGCCGTTGATATTTTTTGATTTAATGGCTCTCAGATGAGGTGTCAAAGGATCCTACCTCATATATATATATATATATATATATATATATATATATATATATATATATATATATCAAGTAGGATATTTGTAACATCCCGTTACCGGACCGGTGTGTTATCAACAAATATGGTATTAAACGCAGTTACAATCGCAGTAATTGAATTAATTAAATTACGGGCAACTTTTTTCTTTTAACACATTCCTTTTGGTAAACAATAACCTTTTCCGTAATCAATTAAAACAATACTATAATCGTAAATGCAATTCGCGGAATCATTCAGTTTACTAACATCACTAACCTTTCTTTTTATTCAACTCATTTGAACTTATCATGTTACTCTCACATCTTATCATATTATAGCCCTTTACATTAGCTACACGTGGTTTCAAACCGCGCACCATTTGGAGTTCTACACACTAAGTTAAGCCCCTTTCTTTTAGCCTAGAAAAACCTGAATTTTCAAAATTTACACTGTGGTAATCGATTACCAGGGGGTGGTAATCGATTACCACCAGTTAAAAATGAGGCAGTAGCCAATTTTTCATCCCCTGTTCTCTGGTAATCGATTACCAAGCTTGGGTAATCGATTACTCCACTTGGTAATCGATTACCAAGCCTCTGGTAATCGATTACCAAGCCTCTGGTAATCGATTACCAGGCAGACAGTAGTATTTATTTCGTCCCCTGTTGCATGGTAATCGATTACCATGCTTGGGTAATCGATTACTATGCAGTAAAAATGACAGATGACAGCTTTTTAAGTCCAAAAAGAGTTGTGTAATCCATTCCTAACACCTTAATACTTCACACAAACCATACACATACCCTAATGTAGGCTCTAGGCCCTTTCATCATACATAATCTAATACCAATATATCATTTACCTCATTCACCAATTAGGTTGCCATTTACACATCATATGGCTCATTTTACATCATAAATGTTCAATGCCTCAAATACTTTAGGTGTGGCCATGGACAAGTCCCATGCTGACCAAAGTAACAATAAATACTAAAGGCATACATATACATCAAATTTAAAGGACTTAACATGTAGTCATGAACATACAAAGGCATGGCATTTTCAACATGCACAAGTTCATGATCTAAATCCAAAGCATTAAACATATGCAAGGTGTGTCCCAATCAAATCCTCAACACACTGTGCCTCCAATATGCACCTCATGCTCCACTCCTCCAGGCTCAACCTAACCTGAAATGATGCCCCCAAACACGGGGTGAGATATACAAATATATCTCAGTAAACCAAGGGCCCTGGAGGCTTCTCCACCCCATGGCTCACTCAATGTGCAACAATGACATTTACGTAAAATGCATGACATACAATATCACAAACAACTGGAGACAAACCGAGAACATCCACAATTGGATTGCGTTCAAGGACTCCATCTTATAACTCCCGAGACCTTCCTGGCGCCTCTCCCATGGTTGAGAAGACTCCATGGCAAAACCCAACTGGAACTCCTCATGAGCCCTATCCAGCGGAAGTCCCACGTTTGGATCATCCTGGTGTCGCTCCCAGAGTCGACCCCACGGTAAAACCCAACTGGAATCCCCAGCGGAATTGTAACATCCCACGTAATTAGTAAAATACATAAGTGTTATAATGATATAGATGCATGTGTAGAATTCGAATTTTTGGTTTATGTTTGGTGGCTTGCGAAATTACATGACCTTTACCCTTGGATGGGACTAAGGTAAGTTAGTGAAGTATTTAAATTAAAATCATAGGAGTGTACATATGTAGGCATGTGAACTTTTATTAAAATCATATGAGTAATTTGATTGTTATGTTATAAGGCTTTGGTGCTTAAAGGGCTTGGGAAGTGGGCTAGTGGTTGGATTAGTCACCCTTAAACTTGTCTTGTTGGATCCTTTGCATGTGGTGGCCGATGGCCCAAAGGGTCCTTGGATCAAACTAGATCAGCCCAATGTTGTACCCACTCTTATCCTCCTTAAGCTTTGTCCTACAAGGCTGTCTTGTGTAGCAAGGAACTTCCACATGGCAAGATGTATCCTTTCCTCCTCATCCATGTGCATAGGAAGGTAGAAAAGACTTAGAAAATCTTCCAACTTAGCCTTGCATGACCGCCACCTCACCTCTTAGCATGTGCACCTTTTGCCATCAACTTCATTGCATGGAAGACACTTGTACTCCTTAGTTTTTTTTGTGGGCTGCATACTCCTCACTTAGGCGCACATGGGAGGTCCTAACTCAGATTTCTTATGACACAAAATCTGCCTAGCTTGTTGACCAAGAGACCATCCTTGCATGTGCACAAGGTGGCAACTTCTCCCTTCCACCATCCTTGCATGCGCCTAGAGTGTGCAAGAAGCAAGCTCATTGCTTACTTTGACTAAACTTGCAGCCCCACTTCCACAAGAAATCAGAATGGGTCATGATGAGTCCTCACTCCAACCTTTCCCCCGTCCCCTTTAACTTGTGCGCACAAGGAGGGCTGTCCTCACTTTGCAAATTCAGCCAACTCTCTCCTTCTTCCCTCACTTCTCTAGCCGTGTAGTGTAAGAGCTCTAGGAGAAAGAAAGACTTTGGTAACTCATCTCCCTCACATCTCTCAAACCGTGGCCTAAACACCAAGTGAAGTGCAAGCACTTCCTTCTCACCTTCCTCACTGCCCAGCCGAGTTCTTCACCTAGGAGTCTGTCTAGATTGTCCTCCTCACCATTTTGTGCGCATAAACCATCTTATAGGAAGGGTGAACGTGTTGTTGGGTGGAACTAGAAGGTGTTGTGTGCAATCTTTGATCAACTAGGGTGTGCTACAAGAGGTAAGCTTAGAACTTAGACTTCTTTCATTTTGTGTAACCATGTGTGTGCTTGAGATGTCTTTTATCTTGTGAACTCTCCTTGATTCTGCCTTGCTATGTTGTGGATTCTTGAATGAGCATGGTGAAGGTATAATGGTGGAGCTATTTGATGATGACTTGTATGCTTTAGTTATGGTATGAAAGTCCCCTTGTTATGCTTGATTTGATGCCACTGTTTCTGTATGAAAGTGCCACTGTTTTGAGGATAAACATACCACTGTATCTGTTTGAAATGATCACCATTTTGATGCCGCTGTTTCTGCACGAAATACCCACTGTTTTAGTGCCTCACATACCACTGTTTCTGCACAACATGCTCACTGTTTTAGTACTTAATGTGTCACTGTTTCTGCATAAAATGGTCACCATCTTGATGTTCAAATACCACTGTTTCTGCCACTGTTTTGATGTTCAAGATGCCACTGTTTCTGTTTGAAAATGGTCACTGGTTGCTGCTGTAAGGTGCTACTGTTTTTCTGCTGTAAAACGACACTGTTTCTGCCCACTGTTTTTAAGAACAACGTCACTGTTTTTTGCTCACTGTTTTAAGAGCAACGTCACTGTTTTCTGCTCACTGTTTTAAGAGCAACGTCACTGTTTTCTGCTCACTGTTTTAAGAACAACGTCACTGTTTTCTGCTCACTGTTTCTGCTGTAAAACATTGTTGTATGCTCACTGTTTCTGCTGTAAAAACGTTGTTGTATGCTCACTGTTTCTGCTGTAAAACGTTGCTGTATGCTCACTGTTTCTGCTGTAAAACGTCGCTGTAAATGATTGATTGTAATTGATTTAGGTGCGCATAAGAAGTGAGAAACGTAGCATAGTTCGCTGCTGTTTGGTATTATTTAAAGCGCGTATGGTAAGTGTCAGGCGATATTACCTAATGTGACTATTGACTACTGGTATGAAGTTGTGACATGATGCTCCATACTCCGTTAAATTATTATGTTCCTTATGATGAAAGTATACTGCCAAGAATGTGCCTTGATGGCAATATGATGATGAGGTAAAGTTGTTATGTGGCAGCATAACGTATATGACAAGTATATAAGCATGCACCTTACATCATACCGCATTTATTTTTACGCTTTGTGTGTGAAAGCATAGCATGGCATGCATGTACCAAGGTCATATAGCCTTGCACCTTAGAATAGTTATGTACAAGACCATGTGTTTGAGCAAGCATCATATAGGCATCCCTAAGGTACCAGGGTATGGGACACTTGGCATCAGTCCGCATAGGCCCACAGTTGGAATCCACCGAGCTCAGGTGCCATGTATGGGATGTCCACTGTGAAGTGCGCGCACGACGGTGCTAAAAGCGCAAAGGAAAGGCGTTATATACGCAATATATATATATATATATATGATGAAAAGGAAAAAGGAAAAGGAACAAGGATATGTTGAAGTGACTGTTTATGATTTTGTGCCTAGTTAATACTGTTATATTATTGGTTTTGTTGCCACACTACTGGGATTATTCTCACCCCTTTGGGGCTGCTATTTTCATAAATGGCAGGAGGACGTAAAAGCATTTGAAGGCGTGATGTTTGCTGTTGCTTGCTGATGCATGGACTTTCACTGTTACTGTTTGATTGATTGGATGACTGTAATGCTTAATATTTTGGTACTCTTGGATGACTGTAGACTTTATCATCTTCTATTTTGCTTTGATATTTTATGAACAGCGGCTGTTTTGGAAAACGTGTGAAAAAGGAATTTTTGAACGTCTAAGTGCTGAATTTTTACAGTGCACCTTATGGGTTATGTTTCAAGGTGCAAACGAACTCCGATTTACTATTATTTTATATGCACGCGAAGCCCCCAACGTGCTCTTTCTAAATCACTTGAAATATTTTTTTATCGTCCAAACAGAAGTGATAAGAATTTTGAAACGTTTTACGGATTTGCTTTTAGAATAAAAATCTTTAGTAGCTAATATGTCGTCAAGGACTCTAATTCCGCTTAGCAAACGACTCTCTTGGATGCATACAAGGGAGGGCGTTACAGGAATTATCCAGCGGATGTCCAAACCAACACACGTCAACTGGCCAGTGACCAAACAATTTCACACATAACATGCAATAAAGCATGAAACACATAATCACACAATGTCCAATGACACAAAATCCAACCACAACCTTCCACTAGGTGTGGTGGAGCACACAAGGGACTAAACCCCAGTTCCAAAGGTTATCTCAACACCGAGCCAATGCTCCACACGTAAGCTCTAAGCTTACTCCGCTCCCAAAGCGTCCAAGAGAGGCAACCTATATTGATCAACAATAATGACCATCAATCAATTCCAAGACAACAATTTACTTTCAAAATACACATGCCCAAACTCCTTAACTTAGGCCAAAGGGTTATTTACTCTTATTTTTCTTTATACATCATCATAGGCCAATTTATCACATACTCAATACATCCACATTCTTCCAATTTCACAACATCATACCAACCTAATATCCATTTTTATATCATCAAACCAACCATAACATCAATAAGTCGAATTCTCCAAGAAGTATGCTCCAAGGCTTTCCAACTCAATCCAACACTTTCATTCATCATATAATCATATTAACACATCATGCAACAACTTATCAATCCATTTCTTACACAATTCAATTTTCACAAATCTTAGGCATCATTCAAAAATCCTAAGTTATGAGCATTTTTCACCAATAATTTTTATTGCATTTCTAGCTCAAATACATCATTCTAAGACATAATCATCTAATAGCATTTTTCCATTTGAGCTCTCTAACACAACATATCACAAAATCCCTCTTTAGGGTCCATAATCCAAATTCAAAAATCAACCAATGAAATGTTGAAATAACTCACCCAAATGCACGGTATATGGCTCCACCTAAGCATACTCCACCATTGGAGCACCTAAAAGCTCCATGAACACAAATCTAAGCTTCTTGGCCGCGGACTAGAGGAGGGTTTTTCGCAAAATATAGTTGGATTCAAGGCTTGCCACTAGTGCCAATGTGTTTTGAAGGCCATTTATAACAAATTTCAACACAAAGTTTGCAAGATTTGGTGGAGAAATGACCAAGTTACAAGGAAAGGAAGATTTTGACCTCACTTGACATGGAGGGGCTGCACTTCACGGGGAAGAAGAGAGGGAGGAGAGAGAAAGTGTGAGGAAAATGTGACTTTTAAGTCACTTAAATCACAAGGGGTCCCACACGCGATTTAACTTTAATTCATCACCTAATTCCGATCACATATTCATAATCTACATAATTTTATGGTTCATGACATATTTTTATTTCCTCAAAATACTCATAAAAATTTCACTCTTATCGGTACAATTATACCGCAGTATTTTTACACCGGGAAAATCACTATTCATCAAAATTTTCAAAACTTGCATTTTCACTCAATTTTTCATCCTGAATCCATATCCGGCATTATTTTTATCATTTGAGTTCCCTAACTCCATTTTTCATGCCTCGGTTTACGTTTTTGGCAAATTACCATTTTGCCCTCGGTACTCATTTTGACCCCAATTTCAGTATTTTCACTAATTCTTCCCTTTTAACCCACATTTTATCAAATAAATTCACTTTTGAATTTACGAGGTGTTATAATATTCATAATACCAAAAGATTTTACTACCACTCTAATTACCATTGGATTCAAAAGTTATTTTCTTTTTTCTCTCTTCATTCTACTTTTCCACTAATCCAATGGTGATTAGAGTGGTAGTAAATTTTTTTGGTAGTATGAATATCCTATATATATATATATATATATATATATATATATAGGGGCAGGATCATCTTACACCGGTGTAAGATGAGTAAGTCTTACCCCAAATCTTAACCATTGATTTTTTGCATCTAACGGTTAAGATTTAGTAGCTCTCATTAATTAATTAATTTTTAATTCCCAATAAATCTCAACCGTTGGATGCACAGAAATCAACGGTTAAGATTTGGTGTAAGTTTTATTATACTTACACTGGTGTAAGTTGATCCTATCCCATATATATATATATATATATATATATATATATATATATATATATATATATATATAGGATTTTTTGACACTAGTATCAAATTTGAAATTTGACATCTCATCTGAGAGCCGTTAGATCAAAAAAGATCAACGGCTCTGATTTGTAAGCATGTGACACCATTGATCTTTTTTGATCTAAGGGCTATCGGATGAGGTGTCAAATTTCAAATTTGACACCTCATTTGAGAGCCGTTAGATCAAAAAAGATCAATGGTGTCATATGCTTACAAATTAGAGTCGTTGATATTTTTTTATCTAACTGCTCTTGCATGAGGTGTCAAACTCCAATTTTGACACCAGTGTCAAAGGATCCTGCCTATATATATATATATATAATTATCTCATGTTGCATGAGATAAAGAAAAAGTAGTGGACCCCACAATTTTATCTCTGTTGCATGAGATAATTATCTCATGCAACATGAGATTAATAGATCCGATATGTATACATATATGGCATTTATTAATCTCATGTTGCATGAGAGTAGTTCTCTCACGCTATAGAGAGAATTCAAGTATGGTCCACCGTTATAAAGCAAAAAAAGAAAAAGAAAAAGAAAAAGAAAATGAAAAAAGAGGGGTGCGATTTTCGAAGTAAGAGAAAATGAGATAATTATCTCATGTAAAATGAGATTATTATTTCCATATATATATATATATATGGGCAGAATATTCTTATACCGGTGTAAGAGTTAGAAGTCTTACACTCAATCTTGACCATTGATCCACTTATATCCAATGGCTCACATTACTAAAAAATTTGAGCCCTCAGATATAAGTAGGATTAACAGACAAGATTAAGCCTTCGTTTGGATCGGCTTCTACGGGTCAGAAGTTGTTGTTTTTTTTTATTTAAAAAAAGTGCTTTTAAAATTTTAAGAGTATTTGGTTGGTAACTTTAAAAAAAAGCAAAAGTTAATGAAAAAGTTAAAATTTAACTTTTTACAAAAGCTAAAATTTCTGACTTCTTAGAGAAGCAGAAGCCAAAAGCAAGTAGCAGAGTATTATGGACAGATTGGACCCTCACCTCCTACGCCATTTCTTCTTCCTTGCCATCTTCCATTTTCATCTTCAAGTTTAGATCTCTACTTTGAAGTACTTTATTCCTTGGCATCTTCCATCTTAAAGTTAAGATCTCTACTTTACTTATATTTTTATCTTTTTACTCTCTTCGTTTGGAAATTTTTAAAATCAAACTTGTCAAAGATGGGTTAGATTTTCATTTGAGATTCAACTCCCAATCAGCGTTACTGTACATTCACATAGAAAAGAATCCATTTCAGATTTGTCATTGTCAACTAAACTCTGATCCCAATCCGATGAAAGTAAAATAAAAAATGCTAACTTGTTGTCTTACACTAACGAAGTATTTCAAACTCTTTTCATTATGAAATACTTCGCTGAAGTTCTTCAAACTTCGGCGTCCGAGGCGAAGAGAGCATACCGAAGCCGAACTTTGCAGGGAGGGGAGTCGAGGTGGCGGTGGGTGTGAGCAGCAGCACAAAGTTGAAGCTCTTCGATGGCAAGAGGCACTCCTCTAGGCGTCGGTCACTTGAGGAGAGGAGGACTCCATTGAAATGGAGTGAAGGGTACAACAGTCATTTTTTAATTAAAAAGTGCTTTTATATTTTAACATCCAAATGACATTTATACTTAAAATTACTTCTCAAATATTACATCCAAACATAAAATAATATTGACTTTTAAAAAAGTTCTTTTTAAAAAAAGTAAATCATAAAAAGTCCTTATTTTCAAAAGCACACACAAACGGGCCCTAAGAGTGTAACTTACACTAGTGTAAAATGATCCTGACTACCTTTGCCTACCCCTCTCAACATCGTTGGATTACAATCTCATCTAACGGTCCAGATTGAAAAGATAAATAAAACCCTTTTCCCCTTTCTTTCCCCTTTATTTTCCCTTACTTCTTCCCACATTCTTTCTCTCTCCTCCTCTTTCTCTCTATCAATTTGTGTAATTTACGATCTGAATTTGTATTTGATCTAAATCCAATCAATGATTAATGGCATGATAATTCTGCTGGATGAATATAATTTTCAAAATTCTGATATAATTAAATAGGCAGAAATTACAAAAATACAAAAAAATGAAAACCACGAAGAATCTCTTCCTTTGAATTAATCCACGATTACAGTAACGTTTCTATTTTTCTATTGAAATTTGAAATCGAATCAACTTATTTCTTTCTTCTTCTTATCTTGTTTTTCACCTTTAAATGGGGAAATGATCTATGTTCTCCTTATGTTATGCCGAACAACAGACATACCCGATCCCATAACATAGGGCATCTGGATTTGTTTCTTCTTGACACACTGTTGCGAAATCGGCAAGTATATCGATCGTTCCAAGTAATAAAAGTGATAAGTAAGTATCGTCTCCACATGGATTGTATACCAAGTACTACAATAACCAGTCCCCTTAAGTTGAACGGATCAAAAGATGTAGCAATTGTTATTGGTTTAAAAACAAAAAGTAAATTAAAAAGTAAATGGCGTATTTTTAGGGTTTTCTTAAAACGGATGAACAAATCGCATAAAATTAGGGTTTTGAAAAATAATTGTGAAAATATTGCAGTAAGAGTACAAACACCTGTTTGATCCACACCTTGTAATCTGAATGTAAATTTACATATGAATTACCCATTGATCAAACGATTCACCATCTTTTATTTGATCGGTTAAGCCCTAATTCCTTAGTGATCTTAACCTTTATTAGAACCCTAATTCCTTAGAGATTCCTTTTCGGGTTAAACATACAAATCGGTGAATCTTTCACGTTTGCAGTTCATGTAGCCTATCCCTAGTGCATACATGAACAACTATTTTCCTTCTTATCAGAAATTAGGATCCCAATATTCTTATTGTGAATCCTAACCCTAGTGATCTGTTAGAATGATCAGATCTAAAAGAACAACGAGATGAAGAACGAAGGAAAATAGATGCAAAAAGATGAACATATATAAATCAGATCCAAACTACAAGGGGTTCACATTAAGGGTTGTGACCCTTACCACAATAAAAGGATCTAGCCAACCATAGTCATGGCTGATCATAATTAAAAATCAACAAGAAATTGTAAATTACAGAATGATGAATGAAGAACGAAGAACAGCTCCCTCTCTGCAGCGACGGCCCTTCTCTAGGTTAGAAAATATGATCCCAGGTCAGAAATGTAATCCTCCTATTTATAAAAATAAACATTTTCTCTTTTCCAATTTTTCCCCTTGAAAGAATGGTTGTGGCTTCCGCCACGCTATGAGCGTGGATGCCTCTGACTTTCCACGCCATCAGCGTCAATCTCACGCTGTGAGCGTGGATGCTTCTGGTCCTCCACGCCATGAAAGTCAATCCCACGCCATGAGCGTGGATCCTTCTGGATTCCCACGCTATCAGCATCAATCCCACGCTGTGAGCGTGGGTCTTCACTTTGGCCAATCCTCATTTTTCTTCCAGATTTGTTTGCTTTTCCTGCAAAATGAGCATAAAATCAGTTTAACACTCCTAAAATTGGAATTTAAGAAATACAACAAGAAATGTTGCCTTTTTAATGAGGAATAGTTCATTATTTTTCTCTTTTTGACTTGAATTTACTTATGTGCTGAAGGCACATCACACACCTTTTCAATTTTTTATGTAAATGCTCATAACAATGACGGCTGATTTTGATGAATTGAGAAAAAAGCTTGCACCTTTTCTTGATGTTGAAGCACCATTGAAGAGAGAGAAATGGGAGGAGAGAAAGATTAAAATCACGATTATGAGATTTCAATTTTGAAGTAAAAATCACCTAATCTTGGTTTAATTAGGTCTTCTTCATCGCAGGGGAGGAAAGAATAAGGGTGGAGTTAGAGAGAGAAAAGAGTACAAGAGTTTTATTTATCTTTTCAATCTGAACCGTTATATGAGATCGTAATCTAAGGATGTTGAGAGGGGTAGGCAAAGGTAGGTAAATTGGGAGTAGGTAGAATAACCTATCCCACACACACACATATATATATGTGTGTGTGTGTGTGGAAAAAAGATTTCTACAGCCACTTTAGATTAGGTTATCTACAGCTACCCCAAAAACTATGTCGTTTTGATTAATGAAGGGTGTTTCTGTAATTTTAGGTGAGTTAATGAAGGGTGTTTCGGTAAAATGCATATGATAAAAAAATAAACAAAATTACGAAAATATCCTTAATTAATTCACCTAAAATTACAGAGACACCATTCATTAATTAAAACGACGTAGTTTTTAATGTAGCTGTAGATATCTTTACTAAAGCGGCCGTAGAAATGTTTACCCCTATATATACACACACACACACACACACACACACACACACACACACACACATATATATATATAGGATCCATTAATCTAATGTTGCATGAGAGTAGTTCTCTTACGCTACAGAGAGAATTCAAGTGGGGTCCACCGTTAAAAAGAAAAAAAGAAGAAGAAGATGGGGTGCGATTTTTGAAGTGAGAGAAAATGAGATAATTATTTCTACAGCCACTTTAGATAAGGTTATCTACAGCTACCCCAAAACTACGTCATTTTAATTAATGAAGGGTGTTTCTGTAATTTTAGGTGAATTAATGAAGGATATTTCAGTAAAATACATATGATAAAAAAATAAACAAAATTACAAAAAACCCTTTATTAATTCACCTAAAATAACAGAAACACTCTTCATTGATCAAAATGACATAGTTTTTGAGCTAGTTGTAGATAACCTTATCTAAAGTGGCTGTAGAAATATTTATCCCTATATATATATATATGGGTTATGATATTTTTACACAAGTTTAAGAGTTAGAAGTCT
This sequence comes from Gastrolobium villosum, assembly GCA_032173675.1. NCBI lineage: Eukaryota > Viridiplantae > Streptophyta > Magnoliopsida > Fabales > Fabaceae > Gastrolobium > Gastrolobium villosum. The sequence continues at coordinate 68,537 of JAVKPL010015048.1, read as the reverse complement.
TACAATCAATCTTGACCATTGATCCACTTGTATCCAATGCCTCATATTACTAAAAAATTTGAGCCCTCGGATATAAGTAGGATTAACAGACAAGATTAATAGTGTAACTTATGTTAGTATATGGGTGTCCTAGAGACAATCTTTTGATTAAATAAAGGACACTAGATGTAGAAATTTGTTTGTCGCAAATAAATGAAAGCACTATTTATTCAGTTTCATATTGTGTCTCGATATTACTGTTAATATTATATGAACGAACTGGATAAACCCCTTGGAATAGAACAGGTATCACTTGAGTATCTGTGATGAGATCACGATCATGAGGATTCAAGGATATCACATGTCTATTCCTAATTATACGTTCCTAGTCTAGAGACACTGAGTTTGGGGATTAGGGATCTCGGGTAAGACTAGTACGACTTATCTACTTGTATATGGATACAAGGTAAAGACTTCATGAGCTACAGATATGGAGATATCTTAGCTAAAGTCGTGGGTGGACCTATAAGAGTATAGCTCGCACTGAACAGACCCAAAAAGAGACTCTATGAGGAAATCTTACAGATAGTGTCATTAGAGTAATCTCTTTATATTTGGGTATGTCTTTCCTTAGGCCAGAAATTATTACCTAGACTGTGTTCTTGAAGGCATGTTTTGATTGTATGCCTCGTCTGCCTGAAACATGGAGACTCATAGGTATACTGTTGGGCGTGTCCTTAAAGGGCACAGGGCTAGGGTAATAAGCTGAAGGAATTCGTCAAATCTCTGTGAGAGATTAGGTTATCTGTAAACCGGAGAAATCGGGATGACATTTATAGGGACTCGGGAATCTATGAATAGTAAAAGAGATCATGAGATGATCTGACTTTAGAGTCAGTAAATTGAAGATTCCCTATTTCGAATAAAGCTTACCCTAAACCGCAGGGGTTGATACATTTCCTTACCCTAGGTTAATGGGAAGATAACCGAGACGAAGGGAAATACATACGATAACCAAATATGTGCAATAGGATGATCAAGTCATTAATCTGACTAGTTTTGGGGCAACAAAGCATTGCTAGTGCTCTGCGTTGTCATTAATTGGGTTTTGGGCTTTTGGGCCCAAGCCCAGTTATGTCAGTAAGTTGGACCTAATGGGTCACACACTAACACCTTGTAGTCATGATGAACTAGCTTTAAAGGTATTGGGCCTAATAATGGTTGTAAGCCCAAGAAGCTGTTTGAAAGCCCACCTAAATGGGTGGAGGGCGCATGGAGCTTAGTAATGGGCTTGGATAGTCCAAGCCATTACTAATTAATTTAATTAGTTAAATTAATAAATCAAACATTTGAATTTGGAATTTGAAATTTGAATTTTGAAATTTGAATTTGGAATTTGAATTTTGAAATTCGAATTTGGAATTTGAAATTTGAAATTTGAAATTTGAAATTTGAAATTTGAAATTGGAAATTTGAATTTGGAATTTGAATTTTGAAATTGGAATTTTGAATTTGAAATTTGAAATTTTGAATTTTGAATTTGAATGTTTGAACATTTGAATTCAAGTGTTTCAATTCGAATTTGAATTGGCTATGAAAAGTTGTTTCATAACAAAAGGATAAGATAAGATCTTATTGGAACAAATTCCTTGTATCAAGAGGAGATTCTGGAGATCATCATGGGCTGTTTGTGGCGCACACTTTGAGTGATAAGGATGTCATCTTGTCATTTAAACAAAGCTCCAAACAAATTTGGTAGTTGAGAGAATAAGTGGGTGAGTTGGTTTAAATTTTGAATGCAACTACTCAACATATTTAGACCCTTTTTGAGCTGAATTATGCGCATGGAATAGGTTACTATATGATAGTTTTTAAATCAAAGTTTGAACATGTTTGAACTTAGTTTCATGAGGATAAGATTGGAGGTTGTTGGCTAGATTTGTTTTGCAACAACTCCACCTTATCCTCCTTGATTCCATGTGCCACTTTCAAATGTTTTTGAAAGGATAATTTGATTTAATTATCATTCTCTCTTCCTCCTCTTGAGCGCACAACAAGAGACTAGTTCCTCTCCTTAGGGTTTTGAGAAAACCTAGCCTACACTCCTTTATCTCATGCAACATTCTGTAGGGTAGTTCACTACACCTTTCCTAACAGAGTACCTAGCCTCCACCTTCACCAATTGGGCGCATAGCAAGCCTCACTGTGGTGATCATCTGGTGGCTTTCAAGAAGGCGTTCTTGCATCATTGACGAAAGGTGGTGTGGATCACCATTAGAGGGTTTGAACCCTTCAGACCTGACAACTGATCTCCCTGACTGATCAGGCCAAAACAAGGTAACATCATGATGTCCTAAAGCATGAATCTTGTGTGCATGTATGTTTCCGCGGTAAAATCTCTTGTTTTTCCACCTTACATGCACCGACCTTCAAGGCCAGTTTACTTTGAAGTGGTATCAGAGCCCGGTTGCTTTACCATCGGCGGGTGATGGTACCTTGTTTGTGAAAATAGTTTTTTTTCACGGTCAAAATCTTTAAAGGGTTAAAGTTTAATTCTGCATATGGATTTTGAATCACAAATCCTTTAAGGTGTTAAAGTTTTTGTTTTTATGAACATGTAAATTTGATTCTGTGTTCATAAAACATTAGTGCATCATGGTTTAGTTTCTTTTTCTTTATGAAAGTCTTAAAAGGAACACCCTTTTTGAAAGGGTAGATTCGGCCATGGAGGGTACTAAGAGTACCTTGAATGTTTTCTTATTTTTCTCCATGAATTGTGTCATGTTTATATGCATGAAATTTTGTGACAAAATTTATCATATAGTCACCTATATGATTCGGCCATGAAGGGGTTTGTGGCTACATGCATGGTTTAATTTTGTTTTCTTTAAGAAAGAATTAACAAAATTTGAATTAAAAATTGTTTTAAAATTCGGCCAACTAGAGAAATTTAAGAATATGAATCTTGATATTATTTTGATATTTAAATGTTAAATATCAAAATATATGTGAAAATATTATGTGATAATATAATGTTTGTGTTTGCAAGTTTTGATCCTTTCAGGTACAAACAGGAAGGGGAAGGTCATGGTGCATGTATGATTAGAAAGTCTAGTATGCATGAATTGGGCAAACCGCGTTTTGTATGGTTATTATGTTTGTCCAATAGCGACTAGTGTAAACCGATAGATGTTTAACATAGGTTACGACTAGCATGACAACTTACAATATGCGTTTGATGGGACCTAATTAACCCTAAAATAAAAAGAACCCTTAAAAGGAATAAATAATTAAGCGTATGATTACCTCCCACCACCAATGCTACTCAAACCTCTTCTACATAGTGGTGCTCCACAACTCAGTTGGGACCCACTATTTCGTTGAGCTAGAGTAGTGTTTGAAGTGTAAGACACTTAGGGTGCTGGTTGAATGCTTAACTAAGACATAAGTTGCATGCACAGCCGGGCTTATGTGCTTAGGGTAATGGTGCTAGGTTGGTTACATGAGATGCACCACTAAGTGACAAAGAGTTGTCAACCTAATGTTAAGAGAGGGTATGAGATACTGTTGATAAAGATCAACCCATTATTTAAATTAATCTTGCGGTCTCAGACGGAGATTAAAACAAATAATCACACTGTTAATCCCACTAAGGTAAAATCTAAAAGTAGATTAACCCTAAGTCAAATAGTGAGGGTCATTGACTTAGATAAAATAGTGGGAGGGGCAAATTATTTAAAGACTTTAATAATTTGCTTTTATCTACATAACCGTATATTAAGTAAAACTATCTTTACATCTTTTTCAGCTTATAGTATGACTAATCCACTGTCACTGCGTTCAATACTCGATACGAATAAACTGACCGGTTCAAATTTTACGGACTGGTATCGGAAACTAAGAATTGTTCTAAGGGCCGAAAAGATTGCCTACGTTTTAGATGCTGTAATACCCGTAGCTCCAAGGGAAGGGGAAGAAGGGTTTGCGAAATTTGATTTCGTAACCCATCAACAGCACTTGGATGACAATGTGATGGCGGTATGCATCATGTTGGCATCCATGTCGCCTGAACTGCAAAAGCAGCATGAGCATATGGATGCTCCCTCTATTATCATGCATCTCAAGGAGTTGTATGATATTAAAGGCAGGCATGAAAGGTATGAGGCCTCAAGAGAACTGTTCTCTTGTAGGATGTCTGAGAGCATGTCTGTTGGCAACCATGTTCTCAAGATGATCGGGCTGATTGAGAAGCTAGGAAACCTAGGCTTTATCATGGATGCCGAGCTAAGTAATGACTTAGTCCTCACCTCACTTCCACCTTCCTTCAGTCAATTCATCATGAATTACAATATGCATGGGATGCAAGTGAGCTTGCCTGAGTTGTTAAGCATGTTAACAACAGCTGAAGTGTCTATCAAGAAGGATAGGACACAGGCTCTTTTGATTGGTGGGCCTAGCAAGGCCAAGGGAAAAGGTAAGGAGCCTGCAAAAGGTGACCCCCTTAAGCCCAAAGGAAAATCCAAGAAGAAGGGCAAAAAGAAGGGTAAGAAGGCACCTAAGGACAAGGGTGATGTTGAGTGCTTCCATTGTGGCAAGAAAGACTACTGGAAGAGGATTTGTCCAGACTACCTGAACAATGTGAAGGACAAGAAGCATGGTGATGCTTCTGCCTCAGGTATTTTCATGATTGAGATAAATTATTCTTGTGCTAATCCAACCTCATGGGTATTGGATACCGGATGTGGTTCTCATATCTGCAATATGTTGCAGGTGCTTAGGAGCCCAAGGAGATTGGAAAGAAACGAGGCGGATCTCCGCGTTGGTAATGGAGCAAGGGTTGCTGCTCATTCAGTTGGAGATGCTGACCTTATTTTGCCTACGGGCCTTTTATTGCATTTGAATAATTGTCTTTATGTTTCGCATATTTCTAGAAACATTATTTTAGTTTCTTGTTTAGAACAAGATGGTTATACTTTCAGTATTAGGGATGGTACTTTTTCTATCATTTTGAATGATATGGTTTACGGTACTGCTTCTTTAATAAATGGATTGTATGTGTTGGAAATGGGAAATGAAGTGCTCAATATAGATGTGAAACGACCTAGGACGGATAATCAAACTTATCTTTGGCACTGTAGACTAGGGCATATAAATGAAACAAGATTGTCTAGGATGCATAGAGATGGAACCTTGACTCCAAGGATTTGGGATCCTATGGACAGTGTGAATCTTGTCTAGCTGGAAAATGATTCGACAAAAGCCCAAAGGGCTTGAGAGTCATAGGACTAGTGAGTTATTACAACTCATTCATACTGATGTATGTGGCCCAATGTCTATTGAGGCTAGAGGTGGATATTCCTATTTCATTACCTTTACAGATGACAAATCAAGATTTGGGTATATATACCTAATGAGATATAAATATGAAGCTTTTGAAAAGTTCAAAGAGTTTAGGAATGAAGTGGAGAAACAGCGTGACAAGATGATTAAGACATTACGATCAGATCGTGGTGGTGAATATTTGAGCCACGAGTTTCAGGATTATCTGAGAGAAAATGGAATCCTCTCACAACTTACCGCTCCTTACACACCACACCAAAATGGTGTCTCCGAAAGGAGAAACAGGACCTTGTTAGACATGGTTAGGTCTATGATGAGTGAGACTCAACTTCCAAAATCGTTTTGAGGATATGCCTCAGACACAGCGGCATACCTTCTAAATAGGGTACCGTCTAAATCTGTTCAGACCACACCATATAAGATATGGAGTGGTAAGAGACCCAACCTGAGTTACCTCAGGGTATGGGGATCGCCAGCTTATATCAAAGCGTTGACATCAGACAAGCTTAGTGCTAAGAGTACTAAATGTCTATTTGTGGGGTATCCTAAAGGTACTAAGGGATACTACTTCTACTCCATGGAAGAACACAAAGTGTTTGTGTCAAAGAATGCTGAGTTCCTTGAGAAGGGTTTGATCTCTCAAGGAGGCAGTGGGAGTAAGATTGATCTTGAAGAAGTGCAAGATCCATAAGAACAGATTAAGGAACCCGAGTCTGCTCCGCAGGCGACGTTCTCCAATGGAGAAGTAAACACACAACTCTGTAGATCTACGAGGGTCATCCATCCTCCTGAGAGGTATGGGTTTGTGATTGAGAATCAGCAAACTGTTGAGGATGATGAACCAAGTAACTACGAGGAGGCAGTCAAGGATGTTGACTCCTCTAGATGGCTTGAAGCCATGAAATCTGAAATGGATTCGATGTATCAAAACAAGGTATGGACCTTGGTTCCTAAACCGCAAGGAATAGTTCCTATCGGAAATAAATGGGTCTTTAAAAGAAAGATTGATGCAGATGGCAACGTTCAGACCTACAAAGCTAGGTTGGTGGCGAAAGGGTATCGTCAAAGACAAGGAGTTGACTATGATGAAACTTTCTCACCAGTTGCCATGATCAAATCTATTAGGATCATGCTTGCAATAGCAGCATACCAAGACTATGAAATTTGGCAAATGGATGTCAAGACCGCCTTATTGAATGGGTTCTTGAAGGAGGAAGTGTACATGACACAACCTGAAGGCTTTGAAATCAAAGATCAGGAGCATATGGTATGCAAACTACAAAGGTCAATATATGGGCTAAAGCAAGCATCAAGGAGTTGGAATATACGTTTTGATGAAGTCGTTAAGAGTAACGGTTTTATCAAGAACGAGGATGAGCCTTGTGTTTACAGGAAGGTTAGTGGGAGTAATGTCGTCTTCCTAGTGCTTTATGTAGATGACATATTGCTAATAGGAAATGACATCCCCACATTAAAAATAATGAAAGAATGGCTTTCAGAAAACTTCACCATGAAGGATTTGGGAGAGGCAGTCTTTATACTTGGTATAAAGATCTATAGGGACAGATCCAAGAGGCTGCTGGGTTTATCTCAATCCACGTATGTTGACAAGATGCTAAAGAGGTTTAGCATGGAAGGTTCGAAAATGAGTTTTCTTCCTGTCAGTCATGGGGTACACCTATCAAAGGCTATGTGTCCTAAGTCACAGCCTGAGAAGGATCGCATGAGTGGAATTCCATACGCTTCGGCTATTGGACCATCATGTATGCCATGATATGTATGAGACCAGATGTCTCATATGCTTTAAGCATTATGAGCAGATACCAGTCGGACCCTGGAGAGGGTCACTGGACGGCAGTCAAAACCATTCTTAAATACTTAAGAAGAACTAAGGATGCGTTTCTGGTCTATGGTGGAGTTAATGAGTTAACAGTGAAAGGGTTCACTGATGCCAGCTTTTAAAGTGACAAGGATGACTGCAAGTCACAGTCAGGATTCGTATTCACCTTATATGGTGGGGCAATGTCTTGGAAGAGTTCCAAGCAGGAGACAACAGCAGATTCAACGACAGAGGCTGAATACATAGCTGCTTCAAAAGCAGCTAAGGAGGCCGTGTGGATCAAGAAGTTCATAAATGAACTAAGGGTGGTTCCAAGCGTGGATGAGCCCATACAGTTGCTTTGCGACAACACAGGAGCCATTGCGCAGTCAAAGGAACCTAGGTCTCATCGAAGATCTAAACACGTGCTCCGCAGATATCATCTGATTAGAGAAATCATTGATAGGAATGATGTAAAATTGGATTATGTTCCCAAAGACGGTAACCTGGCCGATTCTCTGACAAAGGCTGTTTCTCAGAGAAAACATGATAGTCATTGTGAGGCTTTGGGCATACGACTTAGGTCTGATTGGCTCTAGGCCAAGTGGGAGCTTGTTAGTATATGGGTGTCCTAGAGACAATCTTTTGATTAAATAAAGGACACTAGATGTAGAACTTTGTTTGTCGCAAATAAATGAAAGCACTATTTATTCAGTTTTATATTGTGTCTCGATATTATTGTTAATATTATATGAACGAACTAGATAAATCCCTTGGAATAGAACAGGTATCACTTGAGTATCTGTGATGAGATCACGATCATGAGGATTCAAGGATATCGAATGTCTATTCCTAATTATATGTTCCTAGTCTAGAGACACTGAGTTTGGGGATCAGTGATCTCGGGTAAGACTAGTACGACTTATCTACTTGTATATGGATACAAGGTAAAGACCTCATGAGCTACAGATATGGAGATATCTTAGCTAAAGTCGTGGGTGGACCTATAAGAGTATAGCTCGCACTGAACAGACCCAAAAAGAGACTCTATGAGGAAATCTCACAGATAGTGTCATTAGAGTAATCTCTTTATATTTGGGTATGTCTTTCCTTAGGCCAGAAATTATTACCTAGACTGTGTTCTTGAAGGCATGTTTTGATTGTATGCCTCGTCTGCCTGAAACATGGAGACTCATAGGTATACCGTTGGGCGTGTCCTTAAAGGGCACAGGGCTAGGGTAATAAGCTGAAGGAATTCGTCAAATCTCTGTGAGAGATTAGGTTATCTGTAAACCGGAGAAATCGGGATGACATTTACAGGGACTCGGGAATCTATGCATAGTAAAAGAGATAATGAGATGATCTGCCTTTAGAGTCAGTAAATTGAAGATTCCCTATTTCGAATAAAGCTTACCCTAAACCACAGGGGTTGATACATTTCCTTACCCTAGGTTAATGGGAAGATAACCGAGACAAAGGGAAATACATACGGTAACCAAATATGTGCAATAGGATGATCAAGTCATTAATCTGACTAGTTCTAGGGCAACAAAGCATTGCTAGTGCTCTTTATTGTCATTAATTGGGTTGTGTGCATGTTGGGCCCAAGCCCAGTTATGTCAGAAGCTAAGTTGGACCTAATGGGTCAGACACTAACACCTTGTAGTCATGATGCACTAGATTTAAAGGTATTGCGCCTAATAATGGTTGTTAGGCCAAGAAGCTGTTTGGAAGCCCACCTAAATGGGTGGAGGGCGCATGGAGCTTAGTAATGGGCTTGGATAGTCCAAGCCATTACTAATTAATTTAATTAGTTAAATTAATAAATCAAACATTGGAATTTTGAATTTTGAATTTGAAATTTGAATTTTGAAATTTGAATTTGGAATTTGAATTTTGAAATTCGAATTTTGAATTTGAAATTTGATATTTGAAATTTGAATTTGGAAATTTGAATTTAGAATTTGGAATTTGAATTTTGAAATTTGAATTTGAAATTTGAAATTTTGAATTTTTAAGTTGAATGTTTGAACATTTGAATTCAAGTGTTTGAATTCGAATTTGAATTGGCTATGAAAAGTTGTTTCATAACAAAAGGATAAGATAAGATCTTATTGGAACAAATTTCTTGTATTAAGAGGAGATCTTTGGAGATCATCATGGGCTGTTTGGGGCGCACACTTTGAGTGATAAGGATGTCATCTTGTCATTTAAACAAAGCTCGAAACAAATTTGGTAGTTGAGAGAATAAGTGGGTGAATTGGTTCAAATTTTGAATGCAACTACTCAACATATTTAGACCCCTTTTTGGGATGAATTATGCGCATGGAATAGGTAACTATATGATAGTTTTTAAATCAAAGTTTGAATAGGTTTGAACTTAGTTTCATGAGGATAAGACTGGAGGTTGTTGGCTAGATTTGTTTTGCAACAACTCCACCTTATCCTCCTTGATTCTATGCGCCACTTTCAAATGTTTTTGAAAGGATAATTTGATTTAATTATCAATCTCTCTTCCTCCTCTTGAGCGCACAACAAGAGACTAGTTCCTCTCCTTAGGGTTTTGAGAAAACCTAGCCTACACTCCTTCATCTCATGCACCATTCTGTAGGGTAGTTCACTACACCTTTCCAAAGAGAGTAGCTAGCCTCCATCTTCACCAATTGGGAGCATAGCAAGCCTCACTGTGGTGATCATCTGGTGGCTTTCAAGAAGGCATTCTTGCATCATTGACGAATGGTGGTGTGGATCACCATTAGAGGGTTTGAACCCTTCAGACCTGACAACTGATCTCCCTGACTGATCAGGCCAAAACAAGGTAACATCATGCTGTCCTAAAGCATGAATCTTGTGTGCATGTATGTTTCCGCCGTAAAATCTCTTATTTTTCCACCTTACATGCACCGGCCTTCAAGGCCAGTTTACTTTGAAGTGGTATCAGAGCCCGGTTGCTTTACCATCGACGGGTGATGGTACCTTGTTTGTGAAAATATTTTTTTTCACGGTCAAAATCTTTAAAGGGTTAAAGTTTAATTCTGCATATGGATTTTGAATCACAAATCCTTTAAGGTGTTAAAGTTTTTGTTTTTATGAACATGTAAATTTGATTCTGTGTTCATAAAACATTGTGCATCATGGTTTAGTTTCTTTTTCTTTATGAAAGTCTTAAAAGGAACACCCTTTTTGAAAGGGTAGATTCGGCCATGGAGGGTACTAAGAGTACCTTGAATGTTTTCTTATTTTTCTCCATGAATTGTGTCATGTTTATATGCATGAAATTTTGTGACAAAATTTATCATATAGTCACCTATATTATTCGGCCATGAAGGGGTTTGTGGCTACATGCATGGTTTAATTTTGTTTTCTTTAAGAAAGAATTAACAAAATTTGAATTAAAAATTGTTTTAAAATTCGGCCAACTAGAGAAATTTAAGGATATGAATCTTGATATTATTTTGATGTTTAAATGTTAAATATCAAAATATATGTGAAAATATTATGTGATAATATAATGTTTGTGTTTGCAAGTTTTGATCCTTTCTGGTACAAACTGGAAGGGGAAGGTCATAGTGCCCAGATTTAAAATTTTTGAATTTTAAATTAATGTGTAATTGCGCCTTCTAATTTACAAGTGTATTTGTAATTTAATTTTTGTAATTTTGTCCCTCCAAAGATGTTTTGGAGTTTCTTTAATTATGTGTAATTAGAGAAATAAGCTAGTGGCGTATAGACGACAAGCGGCCGTTGCTTAAAGAAGCAAAATGGACAAAAGTGCGAGCACCATGACTATCTCAATATAAACTGTTTATATGCATGTATGATTAGAAAGTCTAGTATGCATGAATTGGGCAAACCACGTTTTGTATGGTTATTATGTTTGTCCAATAGCAACTAGTGTAAACCGATAGATGTTTGACATAGGTTACGACTAGCATGACAACTTACAATATGCGTTTGATGGGACCTAATTAACCCTAAAATAAAAAGAACCCTTAAAAGGAATAAATAATTAAGCGTATGATTACCTCCCACCACCAATGCTACTCAAACCTCTTCTACATAGTGGTGCTCCACAACTCAGTTGGGACCCACTATTTCGTTGAGCTAGAGTAGTGTTTGAAGTGTAAGACACTTAGGGTGCTGGTTGAATGCTTAACTAAGACATAAGTTGCATGCACAACCGGGCTTATGTGCTTAGGGTAATGGTGCTAGGTTGGTTACATGAGATGCACCACTAAGTGACAAAGAGTTGTCAACCTAATGTTAAGAGAGGGTATGAGATACTGTTGATAAAGATCAACCCATTATTTAAATTAATCTTGCGGTCTCAGACGGAGATTAAAATAAATAATCGCACTCTTAATCCCACTAAGGTAAAATGTAAAAGTAGATTAACCCTAAGTCAAATAGTGAGGGTCATTGACTTAGATAAAATAGTGGGAGGGGCAAATTATTTAAAGACTTTAATAATTTGCTTTTATCTACATAACCGTATATTAACTAAAACTATCTTTACATCTTTTTCAGCTTATAGTATGACTAATCCACTGTCACTGCGTTCAATACTCGATACGAATAAACTGACCGGTTCAAATTTTACGGACTGGTATTGGAAACTAAGAATTGTTCTAAGGGCCGAAAAGATTGCCTACGTTTTAGATGCTGTAATACCCGTAGCTCCAAGGGAAGGGGAAGAAGGGTTTGCGGAATTTGATTTCGTAACCCATCAACAGCACTTGGATGACAATGTGATGGCAGTATGCATCATGTTGGCATCCATGTCGCATGAAATGCAAAAGCAGCATGAGCATATGGATGCTCCCTCTATTATCATGCATCTCAAGGAGTTGTATGATATTAAAGGCAGGCATGAGAGGTATGAGGCCTCAAGAGAACTGTTCTCTTGTAGGATGTCTGAGAGCATGTCTGTTGGCAGCCATGTTCTCAAGATGATCGGGCTGATTGAGAAGCTAGGAAACCTAGGCTTTATCATGGATGCCGAGCTAAGTAATGACTTAGTCCTCACCTCACTTCCACCTTCCTTCAGTCAATTCATCATGAATTACAATATGCATGGGATGCAAGTGAGCTTGCCTGAGTTGTTAAGCATGTTAACAACAGCTGAAGTGTCTATCAAGAAGGATAGGACACAGGCTCTTTTGATTGGTGGGCCTAGCAAGGCCAAAGGAAAAGGTAAGGAGCCTGCAAAAGGTGACCCCCTTAAGCCCAAAGGAAAATCCAAGAAGAAGGGCAAAAAGAAGGGTAAGAAGGCACCTAAGGACAAAGGTGATGTTGAGTGCTTCCATTGTGGCAAGAAAGGCTACTGGAAGAGGATTTGTCCAGACTACCTGAACAATGTGAAGGACAAGAAGCATGGTGATGCTTCTGCCTCAGGTATTTTCATGATTGAGATAAATTATTCTTGTGCTAATCCAACCTCATGGGTATTGGATACCGGATGTGGTTCTCATATCTGCAATATGTTGCAGGTACTTAGGAGCCCAAGGAGATTGGAAAGAAACGAGGCGGATCTCCGCGTTGGTAATGGAGCAAGGGTTGCTGCTCATTCAGTTGGAGATGCTGACCTTATTTGGCCTACGGGCCTTTTATTGCATTTGAATAATTGTCTTTATGTTTCGCATATTTCTAGAAACATTATTTTAGTTTCTTGTTTAGAACAAGATGGTTATACTTTCAGTATTAGGGATGGTACTTTTTCTATCATTTTGAATGATATGGTTTATGGTATTGCTTCTTTAATAAATGGATTGTAAGTGTTGGAAATGGGAAATGAAGTGCTCAATATAGATGTGAAATGACCTAGGACGGATAATCAAACTTATTTTTGGCACTGTAGACTAGGGCATATAAATGAAACAAGATTGTCTAGGATGCATAGAGATGGAACCTGGACTCCAAGGATTTGGGATCGTATGGACAGTGTGAATCTTGTCTAGCTGGAAAATGATTCGACAAAAGCCCAAAGGTCTTGAGAGTCATAGGGCTAGTGAGTTATTACAACTCATTCATACTGAGTTATGTGGCCCAATGTCTATTGAGGCTAGAGGTGGATATTCCTATTTCATTACCTTTACAGATGACAAATCAAGATTTGGGTATATATACCTAATGAGATATAAATATGAAGCTTTTGAAAAGTTCAAAGAGTTTAGGAATGAAGTGGAGAAACAGCGTGACAAGATGATTAAGACATTACGATCAGATCGTGGTGGTGAATATTTGAGCCACGAGTTTCAGGATTATCTGAGAGAAAATGGAATCCTCTCACAACTTACCGCTCCTTACACACCACACCAAAATGGTGTCTCCGAAAGGAGAAACAGGACCTTGTTAGACATGGTTAGGTCTATGATGAGTGAGACTCAACTTCCAAAATCGTTTTGAGGATATGCCTCAGACACAGCGGCATACCTTCTAAACAGGGTACCGTCTAAATCTGTTCAGACCACACCATATAAGATATGGAGTGGTAAGAGACCCAACCTGAGTTACCTCAGGGTATGGGGATCGCTAGCTTATATCAAAGCGTTGACATCAGACAAGCTTAGTGCTAAGAGTACTAAATGTCTATTTGTGGGGTATCCTAAAGATACTAAGGGATACTACTTCTACTCTATGGAAGAACACAAAGTGTTTGTGTCAAAGAATGCTGAGTTCCTTGAGAAGGATTTGATCTCTCAAAGAGGCAGTGGGAGTAAGATTGATCTTGAAGAAGTGCAAGATCCATAAGAACAGATTAAGGAACCCGAGTCTGCTCCGCAGGCGACATTCTCCAATGGAGAAGTAAACACACAACTCCGTAGATCTACGAGGGTCATCCATCCTCCTGAGAGGTATGGGTTTGTGATTGAGAATCAGCAAACTGTTGAGGATGATGAACCAAGTAACTACGAGGAGGCAGTCAAGGATGTTGACTCCTCTAGATGGCTTGAAGCCATGAAATCTGAAATGGATTCGATGTATCAAAACAAGGTATGGACCTTGGTTCCTAAACCGCAAGGAATAGTTCCTATCGGAAATAAATGGGTCTTTAAAAGAAAGACTGATGCAGATGGCAACATTCAGACCTACAAAGCTAGGTTGGTGGCGAAAGGGTATCGTCAAAAACAAGGAGTTGACTATGATGAAACTTTCTCACCAGTTGCCATGATCAAATCTATTAGGATCATGCTTGCAATAGCAGCATACCAAGACTATGAAATTTGGCAAATGGATGTCAAGACCGCCTTATTGAATGGGTTCTTGAAGGAGGAAGTGTACATGACACAACCTGAAGGCTTTGAAATCAAAGATCAGGAGCATATGGTATGCAAACTACAAAGGTCAATATATGGGCTAAAGCAAGCATCAAGGAGTTGGAATATATGTTTTGATGAAGTCGTTAAGAGTAACGGTTTTATCAAGAACGAGGATGAGCCTTGTGTTTACAGGAAGGTTAGTGGGAGTAATGTCGTCTTCCTAGTGCTTTATGTAGATGACATATTGCTAATAGGAAATGACATCCCCACATTAAAAATAACGAAAGAATGGCTTTCAGAAAACTTCACCATGAAGGATTTGGGAGAGGCAGCCTTTATACTTGGTATAAAGATCTATAGGGATAGATCCAAGAGGCTGCTGGGTTTATCTCAATCCACGTATGTTGACAAGATGCTAAAGAGGTTTAGCATGGAAGGTTCGAAAATGAGTTTTCTTCCTGTCAGTCATGGGGTACACCTATCAAAGGCTATGTGTCCTAAGTCACAGCCTGAGAAGGATCGCATGAGTGGAATTCCATACGCTTCGGCTATTGGATCCATCATGTATGCCATGATATGTACGAGACCAGATGTCTCATATGCTTTAAGCATTACGAGCAGATACCAGTCGGACCCTGGAGAGGGTCACTGGACGGCAGTCAAAACCATTCTTAAATACTTAAGAAGAACTAAGGATGTGTTTCTGGTCTATGGTGGGGTTAATGAGTTAACAGTGAAAGGGTTCACTGATGCCAGCTTTCAAAGTGACAAGGATGACTGCAAGTCACAGTCAGGATTCGTATTCACCTTATATGGTGGGGCAATGTCTTGGAAGAGGTCCAAGCAGGAGACAACAGCAGATTCAACGACAGATGCTGAATACATAGCTGCTTCAAAAGCAGCTAAGGAGGCCGTGTGGATCAAGAAGTTCATAAATGAACTAAGGGTGGTTCCAAGCGTGGATGAGCCCATACAGTTGCTTTGCGACAACACAGGAGCCATTGCGCAGTCAAAGGAACCTAGGTCTCATCGAAGATCTAAACACGTGCTCCGCAGATATCATCTGATTAGAGAAATCATTGATAGGAATGATGTAAAATTGGATTATGTTCCCACAGACGGTAACCTGGCCGATTCTCTGACAAAGGCTGTTTCTCAGAGAAAACATGATAGTCATTGTGAGGCTTTGGGCATACGACTTAGGTCTGATTGGCTCTAGGCCAAGTGGTAGCTTGTTAGTATATGGGTGTCCTAGAGACAATCTTTTGATTAAATAAAGGACACTAGATGTAGAACTTTGTTTGTCGCAAATAAATGAAAGCACTATTTATTCAGTTTTATATTGTGTCTCGATATTATTGTTAATATTATATGAACGAACTAGATAAATCCCTTGGAATAGAACAGGTATCACTTGAGTATCTGTGATGAGATCACGATCATGAGGATTCAAGGATATCGAATGTCTATTCCTAATTATATGTTCCTAGTCTAGAGACACTGAGTTTGGGGATCAGTGATCTCGGGTAAGACTAGTACGACTTATCTACTTGTATATGGATACAAGGTAAAGACCTCATGAGCTACAGATATGGAGATATCTTAGCTAAAGTCGTGGGTGGACCTATAAGAGTATAGCTCGCACTGAACAGACTCAAAAAGAGGCTCTATGAGGAAATCTCACAGATAGTGTCATTAGAGTAATCTCTTTATATTTGGGTATGTCTTTCCTTAGGCCAGAAATTATTACCTAGACTGTGTTCTTGAAGGCATGTTTTGATTGTATGCCTCGTCTGCCTGAAACATGGAGACTCATAGGTATATTGTTGGGCGTGTCCTTAAAGGGCACAGGGCTAGGGTAATAAGGTGAAGGAATTCGTCAAATCTCTGTGAGAGATTAGGTTATCTGTAAATCGGAGAAATCGGGATGACATTTACAGGGACTCGGGAATCTATGCATAGTAAAAGAGATAATGAGATGATCTGCCTTTAGAGTCAGTAAATTGAAGATTCCCTATTTCGAATAAAGCTTACCCTAAACCACAGGGGTTGATACATTTCCTTACCCTAGGTTAATGGGAAGATAACCGAGACGAAGGGAAATACATACGGTAACCAAATATGTGCAATAGGATGATCAAGTCATTAATCTGACTAGTTCTAGGGCAACAAAGCATTGCTAGTGCTCTTTGTTGTCATTAATTGGGTTGTGTGCATGTTGGGCCCAAGCCCAGTTATGTCAGAAGCTAAGTTGGACCTAATGGGTCAGACACTAACACCTTGTAGTCATGATGAACTAGATTTAAAGGTATTGCGCCTAATAATGGTTGTTAGGCCAAGAAGCTGTTTGGAAGCCCACCTAAATGGGTGGAGGGCGCATGGAGCTTAGTAATGGGTTTGGATAGTCCAAGCCATTACTAATTAATTTAATTAGTTAAATTAATAAATCAAACATTGGAATTTTGAATTTTGAATTTGAGATTTGAATTTTGAAATTTGAATTTGGAATTTGAATTTTGAAATTCGAATTTTGAATTAGAAATTTGATATTTGAATTGATATTTGAAATTTGAATTTGGAAATTTGAATTTGGAATTTGGAATTTGAATTTTGAAATTTGAATTTGAAATTTGAAATTTGAAATTTTGAATTTTTAAGTTGAATGTTTGAACATTTGAATTCAAGTGTTTGAATTCGAATTTGAATTGGCTATGAAAAGTTGTTTCATAACAAAAGGATAAGATAAGACCTTATTGGAACAAATTCCTTGTATCAAGAAGAGATCTTTGGAGATCATCATGGGCTGTTTGGGGCGCACACTTTGAGTGATAAGGATGTCATCTTGTCATTTAAACAAAGCTCGAAACAAATTTGGTAGTTGAGAGAATAAGTGGGTGAGTTGGTTCAAATTTTGAATGCAACTACTCAACATATTTAGACCCCTTTTTGGGATGAATTATGCGCATGGAATAGGTAACTATATGATAGTTTTTAAATCAAAGTTTGAATAGGTTTGAACTTAGTTTCATGAGGATAAGACTGGAGGTTGTTGGCTAGATTTGTTTTGCAACAACTCCACCTTTTCCTCCTTGATTCCATGCGCCACTTTCAAATGTTTTTGAAAGGATAATTTGATTTAATTATCAATCTCTCTTCCTCCTCTTGAGCGCACAACAAGAGACTAGTTCCTCTCCTTAGGGTTTTGAGAAAACCTAGCCTACACTCCTTCATCTCATGCACCATTCTGTAGGGTAGTTCACTACACATTTCCAAAGAGAGTACCTAGCCTCCATCTTCACCAATTGGGAGCATAGCAAGCCTCACTGTGGTGATCATCTGGTGGCTTTCAAGAAGGCATTCTTGCATCATTGACGAACGGTGGTGTGGATCACCATTAGAGGGTTTGAACCCTTCAGACATGACAACTAATCTCCCTGACTGATCAGGCCAAAACAAGGTAACATCATGCTGTCCTAAAGCATGAATCTTGTGTGCATGTATGTTTTTGCGGTAATTTTTTTTTCCACCTTACATGCACCGGCCTTCAAGGTCATTTTACTTTCAACTTACACTAGTCTAAAATGATCTTGACCTATATATATATATATATATATATAGGGAAAAGTATTTTTACAGCCACTTTAGATAAGGTTATCTACAGCCACCATTTTTAACTATGTTCTCCCGGGAGAACATAGTTATAACATTAAAGTCTCTTTTTTCTCTCTCTCCATGTTAGCAAACAGGTTATGAAAAGTAACTGAGGAGAGAGAAAAAAAGCAACTTTACTGTTATAACTATGTTCTCCCGAAAGAACATAGTAAAAAATGGTGGCTGTAGATAACCTTATCTAAAGTGGTTGTATAAATGTTTATCCCATATATATATATGGGTCAGGATCATTCTATACCAGTGTAACTTACACTCTTAATCTTGTCCTTTGATCCCATTTATATCGCATGGCTATAATTTTTTTAATGATGTGAGCCATTGTATACAAGTAGATCAATGGGAAAGATTGAGTGTAAGACTTCTAACTCTTTCACTGGTGTAAGAATATCCTGCCCCTATATATATATATATATATATATATATATATATATATATATATATATATATATATATATATATATATATATATATATATATATATAAGGTAGGATCCTTTGACACCAGTGTCAAAATTGAAGTTTGACACCTCATGTGAGAGCCAATATTAGATCAAAAAAGATCAACGACTTTGATTTGTAAGCATGTGACACCGTTGGTCTTTTTTGATCTAACGGCTCTCAGATGAGGTGTCAAATTTAAAATCTGACACCGGTGTCAAATGATCCTACCTATATATATATATATATATATATATATATAGGGTTTAGCGGATGTAAAGTGACTGCACCTAAGGATTGGTGCAGTCATATAAAACTACGTCATTTTATAATGTGAAAGCATTAAATATGGGGAATAATAACCATACAAAAGTGGAAATAAATATAAAACATTAAATATGGGACAAAGGTGGAAATAAATATATATATTTTTATTTTTTATAATTAGTTTTAAACGCGAACTTCCTTTATCCCACCCAAAATGACGTAGATTTTATGTGACTGCACCAATGCTTATATGCAGTCGCATTACAAAATATATATATATATATATATATAAGTGTGAGGAGGGAAATGAAGTAAACTAGAGCAAAAATGGAAAGCAGGAAAGTAGACGGACTACTACGTGAATTAAATGACAGGAATTAAAATGCAGAAATTAAAGACATAAAATAAATTTAAGGTGAAAGCTGGGGTAATTCCACTAGCGGGAGTGGATGAGAAGAGAAGAACTAATTTTACATGAGCAGATATAGAAATAGATTTTATTCAAACATAAAGAAACATAATGATTACGGTTACAGATTGAAGAGAAAACAGAGAAGAAGAGAAAACTCAGAAGTACCTCGCGATCTCTCTCTAGACTATCTCTCTAAAACTCAGTAAATGAAAGGATGCCTTCAACATACTAAATCAATCCTTTAAATAGATCGAAAAAACACTATTGCTATATATATATATATATATATATATATATATATATATATATATATATATACACACACATACCATTGATCCACTTGTATCCAATGACTCATTTTACTAAAAAATCTGAGCCTTCAGATATAAGTAGGATTAACAGACAAGATTAAGAGTGTAACTTACACTGGTGTAAAATGATCCTGACCCGTACATATATATAGAGGGAAGAGTATTTTTACGACCACTTTCGATAAGGTTATCTACAACCACCATTTTTAAGTATGTTCTCCCGGGAGAACTTAGTTATAACATTAAAGTTGATTTTTTTTCTCTCTCCACGTCAGCAAACAGGTTCGGAAAAGTAACTAAGGAGAGAGAAAAAAAAGCAACATTACTGTTATAACTATGTTCTCTCGGGAGAACATAGTAAAAAATAGTGGCTGTATGAGTTGAGTCCGGCGGGTCAACCCGCCAAAAGGGGCGGGTTGAGTTAAGGTTTTCAACCCACCGCAACCCGCCCCGCCTAGAAGTGGATCAAAACGGGTTCAACCCGCCAGGTTATAAATATATATATATATATATATATATATATATATTTTACAATTACGTAGTATTTCATTAGTCCTTAAATTTTTGTGATATCCAATTTTTTTTTATCTTAGTACTTCCTAGAAAAAATAAAGAATAACAATTTTATTCATGAAAAATGTTATCTATATATAAGTTCCTAAAGAACGTTTGACAAATATTAGTATACATTTGAGACTAAAAAAATATAGAGAAGTGTGAAATAAAATAAAATAATATTAGAAAAATTCAAAAAATATGATTTACTTTTGAATTTTAATTTTTTTTTAATTGGTGGGTAAGTGGGTTGACCCGCCAACCCACCATAAAACGGGGTGGGTTCATTTTTCCAACCCATATTTTTTGGCAGGTCAACCCGCCCCGCCTCGTTTTTGGCGGGTTGGTGGCGGGGCGGGGCGGGTCAACCCAAATTGCCACCCCTATCTAAAGTGGCTGCATAAATGTTTATCCCATATATATATATATATATACACCATTAATCCACTTGTATCCAATGGCTCACATTACTAAAAAATTCGATCCCTCAGATATAAGTATGATTAACAGACAAGATTAAGAGTGTAACTTACACTGGTGTAAAAATGATCCTGACCCATTCATATGGAGAGAGTCACTGGACGGCCGTGAAGATAATCCTTAAGTACTTGAGAAGGACTAAGGATTTGTTTCCAGTTTATGGTGGCAATAATGAGCTGAAAGTGAAGGGTTCACTGATGCTAGCTTCCAGAGTGATAAAGACGACTGTAAATCTCAGTTAGGCTTTATATACACCTAAAATGGTGGAGTAGTTTCTTGGAAGAGTTCCAAGTAAGAGACCACGACAGACTCTACTATTGAGGTAGAATACATAGCTGCTTCAGAAGCGGCTAAAGAGCCAGTCTGGATCAAGAAGTTCGTTGCAGAGCTTGGAGTGGTTCTGAGCATTATTGATCCAATACCTTTGTATTGTGACAACACTGGTGCTATAGCCCAGGGCAAGGAACCCCGGTCTCATCAAAGGTCTAAGCATGTGCTCCGCAAGTATCACCTCATCCGAGAGATTATTGAAAGACTGGAGATAAAGATGGACTGCATCCCCACTGATAATAATTTGGCCGATTCTCTGAAGAAGGGTCTCTCTCGGAGAAAACATGATAGTCATTATGAGTCTTTAGGTTTGACACATCGACCTGATTGGCTCTAGGCCAAGTGGGGGATTGTTAGTATATAGGTGTCCTAGAGACAATCTGTTTTATCAGATGAACACCTTTTTCTATTTAGTATTTCATGATTAATAAATTTGAGCAAACTTTATCTTTATCATATTTATGTTTTCAAAGATTCAAAGAGAAATTAAAAGATACATTCTTATCTATAAATAGAGGGCCAAGGCACCAATTGATTCATCATTCAACACCAACCCAGAGAATTACATAGAGACTTGAAGGAGGAATCCTGTTGCGGAGCGCTGGAACACTGAGGAACCAAGTCAACATCACACCAATGGTGGCTTGGGGTTCTCTTTTCTTTACTATTTTTTTTTCAATTCAGTATGCTAGGCTAGACTTTTATGTATTTAGGGGTAGATGGAACCCAATTGAGTCTTTTTGTTTATGAATTAAATTGTCTCTGAATTCTTTTCTTTCTATAATTGAATAAATATATCTGTCTTTAATGCTTTCTATGAGTTTGCTCCTTAAGAATGATTTAGGGGAATTGTATGACAATAGGGATGTTGGTGCATGAACCCTGATTTGATAAATTTATCACAATCATTGTGATCTAGGGATAGACATAGGGTAATTGTGCAATCGTTAAATTCTCGATCTTAATGCATGTTTTCTTGGGGAATAATCGGGAAACTAGGGTTCTTCTGAGATCAAATAGATTTAGGGTAACAAAGAATTGAGCCCTAACTAACTTAGAAAGAATTGATTGGCATTATATTAAGAAAAGATTCTTGACAGTTTAATTCATTTCATATTGAGGAGATTAGGGGAAGTCGAAACCCTAACTACGCTTGTTTTAATTCTTAATCAATCATCATCTTTTCCAATTGTTCTTTTTAAATCTGAATTTTAAATTGCATGTTATTAATTTCTTTCAAATACAATTCTCTTCATCTTAATCTTGATTGTCCAACTAAACCGCGATTAGCGAAATAGTGTTTGAAAATCTGATCCTCGTGGGAACGATCTCGTACTCCGGTACACTTTTATTACTTAACGACCGGTGCACTTGCCGAGTCGCAACAAGTTTTTGGCGCCTTTGTCGGGGATTGGATCCTTCAAAATTAGAAGTAACTAATTACCGTTTAGATTGGACGTTTTAATCTTTTGCACTTTAACATACTACAAAAACATTTTCTGCATTAAAATTCTGCATTCTTTTTCTATTTTTATTTTCTGTTTCTGCATTTTCTATTTATTCTTCACATCTTTTCAATCTTAGTTTATGAGAGCTATTGTTAACCCGCGAATCTTGCAGTTTGATCCTGAGATAAAAAAGACAGAAAGGAAACTTAAGAAAAGCGCAAAAGAAAGAAAAGCAGAAGAAGCGAAAGAAGCCTCAAGTTCAACGGAACTGAAGAAAGAAACAATGGCTGACAACAACGTACTTCAGAACCCTCCGAGGACGTTGGGAGATTACATGACTCCAACTCGAGTTCCGCAGACGGAAAGCATTGTTAGACTAACCGTGGATGCTAACAACTTCGAACTCAAGTCGGCGCTGCTACAATTGATTCAAAAAGAGCAGTTTGCTGGAGGAAGCACAAAGGACCCCTATATTCATCTTGATAATTTCTTGCTTTACTATGATACACTAAAGATGAATGGATTCTCTCGTGATGCCATCTTGCTTGGACTATTTCCATGTTCACTGAAGGATGACGCAAGAGCTTGGCTGTAGTCACTACTAGAAGGAAGTATAACCAGTTGGGATGACCTAGCAAGGAAATTCTTGGCCAGATTCTTCTAAGCCTCAAAGATGGCAAGACTCAAACTAGAGACCATTGCTTTTGAACAAAAAGAAAGCGAATCTCTGTACGAGGCTTGGGAAAGAATTAAAGGACTACTCCGAAAGTGTCCTCAACATGGAATTGAAGCTTGGGAGAAAGGAAGAATCTTCTTCCGAGGAATGACGCCGAACACAAGAACCTTGGTGAATGCTGCAGCAGGAGGCTCATTCAAAAAAAAGCTCCAGATGAGAGCAAGAATTATGAAGCTCGACGGCTACGATGCAATCTTGGCCCAAAATGAACAAATGCTACAAATTAATAAAAAACAACAAGGCAATTAGATGCTCTTACAAAGCAATTTGCTAATTCTCAAGTTTCTTCTATCAGTAGTACTCAATTAACTTGTGGTATTTGTGCAGATGCTCATGCAACTGAAGATTACGACTACATGAGGACACCTAGGAATGCTGAAGTCAACGAAATCTGGTATGATCAAAAGAACCAGAAAAATCCGGGAAGAAACCAATATGGTAATAACTATAATCAAGGGTGGAAAAATCCTAACCAACACCCTGGGTTTAGTTACAACTCAAACCATCAACTGAACCCTCCTCTGTCGACAGCTGCGCAAAAGCTTTCTCCCACTCTGAAGTGTTTCCTTGAGAGAAGAAACAAGAGCTTCATTCCGGAATCAAGAAGCTTATATCTGGAAACTGGAAACTCAAATTGGCCAGCTGTCAAGACAATTTGCTGAAAGAACCCAAGGTACCTTCCCAAGTAACACAGATACAACCTAAATGCACAATATAATTCAATTGTTACCAGAAGTGGGATTATGATCCAACCTGTGGAAAAGCCGCCAGTGGAGAAGAAGAAAGAAGTTGAACCTGTAGCTGAAAAGGAGAAAGAAGAAGACGCAGGAGAAGCTAAAAAGAGCATTCCAGAAAAGAAGCTGTTTAAATGGGAAAAAAGAAAGCTCTGGATCGGCAACCAAAACCTACATATCCATCTCCCTATGCACGAGTACCATACCCTCAGCGGTTGAAACAAGAGATCCAGAAATAACAATATACTAAATTTCTGGATATCTTCAAGAAGTTGCAAGTGTGAAGGTTTGAAAATTGCACCATAGTCATACTATGGAGCGCATACATGGGTGGAAAACAAAATTTTTTGCAGCAGAAGCATAGACCATCTATACACCCCATGTATGAATGCTTTACGTTGAAACGATATGGGGTTTCAGAATTACCTTTTCACTTGTAGGCGAAAAAAGATGACGCCCTCCAACGGTGATCCACACAGTTATCTCCTTCTTGCTAGCGATAACTCTTTCTCCTTGATCCCTCCTTATCCTCGGTGGCCAGCTAGGCACATGCAAGGAAGAGGTTACCAATTGTTTGGTTTTTCTTTTTCTTTTTCTCAATACTATGATGGTGTCTTGAGGCTAGGTGATGGTGCAAAAAGGAGAGAGAAGAAGAAAGGTTGGAGCCTAGAACCCTAAGAGGAGAGAAGGAGCATAAGTTTTTCTGATTCTGATCAACTACATCAGCCCCCTATGTTAGGCGCACATTTTGAATTGTGAGAGGATCTTTCTTTGTTTGATCCTCTCACTTAACAACATACCAGACTGTTGGGAGCCTTTGGAAGCTTCATGACTTGAATTCAAAATTCAAGTACGGATCATATCCATTTGTTCCATGAAATCTGATGCAGAATCTAGTCAGGATCTCTCTCCACATAGGCAACCCTTTTTCCTCTTCTTCCCTCAGAAATTTTGTTGCAACATTATTCATTTGAATTCTGAAATCAAGTGAAAGAGAAGTTGAGAGAATCTTCATCTTCAAATTCAAATTCGTAATTTAAATTCAAATTCAAATTCAAATTTAAAATTTAAAATTTCAAATGTCAAATTTGCCCAAACCTTATTTTGGTCAAGTCAACTCTTTGACTTTCTAGGATTCATGCCCCAAGGCCTCTTTGGCCTTCCATTATATTTGGGCCCATTGGTGGAGAAAACTCTTTCACCACTAATGCCCCAAATTAGCGCATGGATCAAGTGGGCTTGGAGTCCCTACTCCAACCCAACTTGACTCATAGTCTTAACAAAGGCCAATAACTCATTATTGGTCCAAACTTTCTATAACTTGCAATGAGGAATAACCTTTTTGTGTGACCCATTATTAGGCCCAATTAGTTACAGAAATAAATAAACTTGAACAAGTTAAACTCCTTTAAAAGTCTTAATCCATTTAATGACTACATGATACACTAGTAATGCTCTGTAGCCCCAGAACTAATTGAGTTGATCAACTGATCTACCTTTTTGATTTGGATACCGTGCCAGCATTATCCCTCACATCGTCGTTCACATTTAGTCGAGAGCAAGGATAGAGTATCATCTCTCTTTATTGACTTAATATAATATTTCATAGGAACTAGGAATCTTCTTCTATTGACTCTAAGACAGATCATGACTCTTCATGATCTCTTATTATGCATAGATTCCCGAATCTACTAGAAGTCATCTCAGCCCTACCGGTCTTTGTGAACGAATAATCCCTTATAGGGGATTATGAGTCCTTTCGGCATGTCCATCTATACTCATGTATTCGAGTTATACACAAGAGTACACTGTTCTCCCCATTTTCAGGCGGATAGAGTTGTACAGTCAAAGTATAACTCTAGGACATGGTACTCGATGACATCCTTAAGTCTAGGACGATCTGCACTACCAAATGTTCAGAGACTTTACAAATCCAATGATACTCTCCACAATGAATCCTTGTGGAGTCTTTAGGCGGGTTTGTTCAGTGTTGTCTGTTCTCCAATAGATCCACCCACGACATCAGCTAAGGCATCACCATGCCTGCATTCCATGAGGTCCCTACCTTGTATCTATAAACAAGTAGATGATGTCGTACTAGTCTTATTGAGATCACCAATACCCTTTCTTGGTGATTCAAGACCAGGAACAGATTTTAGGTAATAGACATTCAGTGTCCTTGAGTCCTTATGATCATGATCCCCGAGTGAACACATGTTATATTCCTAGGGTCTTTATCTTTAAACACATATTAACAATAAAATATTGGCGAGACATAAATATGATAAAGATAAAGTTTGCTCAAATTTATTAATCATGAAATAATAAATAGAAAAAGGTGTTCATCTGATAAAACAGATTGTCTCTAGGACACCTATATACTAACAATCTCCCACTTGGCCTAGAGCCAATCAGGTCGATGTGTCAAACCTAAAGACTCATAATGACTATGATGTTTTCTCTGTGAGAGACCCTTCGTCAGAGAATCGGCCAAATTATCATCAGTGGAGACGTAGTCCATCTTTATCTCCAGTCTTTCAATAATCTCTCGGATGAGGTGATACTTGCAGAGCACATGCTTAGACCTTTGATGAGACCGGGGTTCCTTGCCCTGGGCTACAGCACCAGTGTTGTCATAATACAAAGGTATTGGATCAAAAATGCTCGGAACCACTCCAAGTTCTGCAACGAACTTCTTGATCCAGACTGCCTCTTTAGCCGCTTCTGGAGCAGCTATGTATTATGCCTCAATAGTAGAGTCTGTCGTGGTCTCTTGCTTGGAACTCTTCTAAGAAACTACTCCACCATTTTAGGTGTATATAAAGCCTAACTGAGATTTACAGTCGTCTTTATCACTCTGGAAGCTAGCATCAGTGAACCCCTTCACTTTCAGCTCATTATTGCCACCATAAACCAGAAACAAATCCTTAGTCCTTCTCAAGTAATTAAGGATTGTCTTCATGGCCGTCCAGTGACTCTCTCCATATGGATGCTGGCATCCATGTCGCCTGAACTGCGTAAACAGCACGAGCATATGGATGCCCCTTCTATTATCCTGCATCTCAGAGAGTTGTATGATATTAAAGACAGACATGAAAGGTTTGAGACCTTTAGGGAATTTTTCCTATGCAATATGACTGAAGGCATGTGTTTTAACCGCCATATACTGAAGATGATAGCGCTCATTTAGAAGCTAGAGGGTCTAGGGTTCACAATGGATGCTAAATTAATTAATGACTTAGTTCTATCATCACTTTCTCTTTCTTTCAGTGAATTCATTATGAATTACAACATACATAGGATGCTTGTGAGCTTGCCAGAGTTGTTAAGTATGTTAACAACTGCTGAAATACCTTTCAAGAAGGATGAGACACAGGCTCTTCTGATTGGTGGGCCTAAAAGGGCCAAGGGTAAGTGAAAAGAGCCTGCAAAAGGCAACTCCCTTAAGCCCAAAGGAAAACCCAATAAGAAAAAGGGCAAAGAGAAAGGTAAGAGTGCACCCAAGGACAAAAGCGATGCCATGTGCTTCCATTGTGGCAAGAATGGCCATTGGAAGAGGAATTGTCTAGGCTACCTGAAGAGTGTGAAGGAGCATGGTGATGCTTCTACCTCATGGGTAAATTATTCTTGTTCTAATCCAACTTCATGGGTATTGGATACCGGTTGTGGTTCTTATAATCTGCAATGTGATGTAGGTGCTTAGGAGCCCTAGAAGATTGGAGAAGAACGAGGTGGACCTCCGCGTTGATGATGGAGCAAGAGTTGCTGCTCATGCTGGGGGAGATACTGACCTCATTAGCCTTCGGGCCTCTTATTGCATTTGAATAATTGTCTTTATGTTCCCGGCATTTCTAGAAACATTATTTCTATTTCTTGTTTAGAACAAGATGGTTTTGCTTTCACTATTAAGGATGGTACATTTTCTATCATTTTGAATGATATTGTTTTGGTACTGTTTCTTTAATAAATGACTTGTATGTTTTGGAAATGGGAACTAAAGTGCTCAATGTAGATGTTAAACGACCTAGGATAGATAATCAATTATATCTTTGGCACTATAGACTAGGGCACATAAATAAAACAAGATTTTCTATGATACATAGAGATGGGTACCTAGATTCTAAGGATTTGGAATCCTATGGACAATGTGAATCTTGTCTGGCTGGGAAAATGATTCGTCAAAAGCCCATAGGGCTTGAGAGTCATAGGGCTAGTGAGTTATTAGAACTTATTCACTCTGATGTATGTGGCCCAATGTCTATTGAGGCTAGAGGAGGATACTCCTATTTCATTACCTTTGCTAATGAAGTAGAGAAACAACGTGGCAAGATGGTTAATTCATTGCGATTAGATCGTGATGGTGAATATCTTAGCCATAAGTTTCGGGATTATCTGAGAGAAAATGGAATTCTCTCGCATTTTACTACACTTTACACACCACACCAAATTGGTGTCTCCGAAAGGAGAAATAGGTCCTTGTTAGACATGGTTAGGTCTATGATGAGTGAGACTCAACTTCCAAAATCGTTTTGGGGATATGCCTTAGACACAACGACATACCTTCTAAATAGGGTACCGTCTAAATCTGTTCAGAACACACCATATAAGATATGGAATGGTAAGAGACCCAACCTGAGTTACCTCAGGTTATGGGGATCGCCGGCTTATGTCAAAGCGTTGGCATCAGACAAGCTTAGTACTGAGAGTACTAAATGTCAATTTGTGGGGTATCCCAGAGGTTCTAAGGGATACTACTTTTACTCTAAGAATGAACACAAGGTGTTTGTGTCCAAGAATGCTGAGTTCCTTGAGAAGGATTTGATCTCTCAAAGAGCCAGTGGGAGTAAGATTGATCTTGAAGAAGTACAACGACCACAAGAATAGATTGAGGAACCCGAATCTGCTCCACAGGCGACGTTCTCCAATGGAGGAGTAAACACACAATTCCGAAGGTCTACGAGGGTCATACATCCACCTGAGAGGTATGGGTTTCTGATTGAGAATCAGCAAACCATCGAGTATGATGAACCAAGTAACTACGAAGAGGCAGTCAAGGATGTTGACTCTTCTAGATGGCTTGAAGCCATGAAATCTGAAATGGATTTGATGTATCAAAACAAGGTATGGACCCGGTTCCTAAACTGCAAGGAATAGTTCCTATCGGTAACAAATGGGTCTTTAAAAGAAAGACTGATGCAGATGGCAACGTTCAGACCTACAAAGCTAGTTAGGTGGTTAAAGGGTATCGTCAAAGACAAGGAGATGACTATGATGAGACTTTCTCACCGGCTGCCATAATCAATCTATTAGGATCATGCTTGCAATAGCAGTATACCACGACTATGAAATTTGGCAAAAGGATGTCAATACCGCCTTCTTGAATGGGTTCTTAAAGGAGGATGTGTACATGACATAACTTGAAGGCTTTGAAATCAAAGATCAGGAGCATATGGTATACAAACTACAAAGGTCGATATGTGGGCTAAAGCAAGCATCAAATATTTGGAATATACGTTTTGATGAAGTCGTTAAGAGTAACGGTTTTATCAAGAACGAGGATGAACCTTGTGTTTACAAGAAGGTTAGTGGGAGTAATGTCTTCTTCTTGGCACTTTATGTAGATGACATATTGCTAATAGGAAATGACATCCCCACATTACAAATAATGAAATAGTGGCTTTCAGAAAGCTTCACCATGAAGGATTTGGGAGAAGCAGCCTTTATACTTGGTATAAAGATCTATAGAGATAGACCCAAGAGGCTGTTGGATTTATCTTAATCCACGTATGTTGACAAGATGCTAAAGAGGTTTAGCATGGAAGGGTCGAAAAAGGGTTTTCTTCCCGTCAGTCATGGGGTATAACTTTCAAAGGCTATGTGTCCTAAGTCACAGCCTGAGAAGGATCGCATGAGTGGAATTCCATATGCTTCGGCTATTGGATCCATCATATATGCCATGATATGTACGAGACCAGATGTGTCATATGCTTTGAGCATTATGAGCAGATACTCTGACCCTGGAGAGGGTCACTGGACAACAGTCAAGACCATCCTTAAATACTTAAGAAGAACTAAGGATGTGTTTCTGGTCTATGGTGGGGTTGATGAGGTAACAGTGAAAGGGTTCACTGATGCCAGCTTTCAAAGTGACAAAGATGACTATAAGTCACAATCAAGGTTTGTATTCACCTTAAATGGTGGGGCAGTATCTTGGAAGAGTCCCAAGCATGAAACAAAAGCAGATTCATCGACAAAAATTGAATATATAGTTGTTTCAGAAGCGGTTAAGGAGGCCGTGTGGATCAAGAAGTTCATATTTGAACTAAGGGTGGTTCCAAGGGTAGATGAGCCCATATAGTTACTTTGCGAAAGCACTGGAGCCATTGCGCAGTCAAAGGAACCTAGGTCTCATCAAAGATCTAAACACGTGCTCCGCAGATACCACCTGATTAGAGTAATCATTGATAGGATGGATGTAAAGATGGATTATGTTCACACAGATTATAACCTAGCCGATTCTCTGACAAAGGCTATTTCTCAAAGAAAACATGATAGTCATTATGAGGCTTTGGGTATATGACTTAGGTCTGATTGGCTCAAGGCCAAGTGGGAGCTTGTTAGTATATGGGTGTCCTAGAGACAATCTTTTGATTAAATAAGGACATAAGATGAGGACCTTTTATCGCAAATAAATAATAAGCACTCTTTATCCTGTTTCATATTTTATCTCGATATTATTGTTAATATATTATGAATAAACTGGATAAACCCCTTGGAATAGAACATGTATCTCTTGAGTATCTGTGATGAGATCACGATCATGAGGATTCAAGGATACCACACGTTTATTCCTAATTTTATGTTCATAGTCTAGAGACACTGAGAATGGGGATCAGTGATCTCGGGTAAGACTAGCATGACTTATCTACTTGTATTTGGATACAAGGTAAAGATCTCATGTGCTACAGATATGGAGATGTCTTAGCTAAAGTCGTGGGTGGACCTATAAGGGTATAGCTCGCACTGAACAGATCCACAAAGAGACTCTATGAGGAAATCTCACAGATAGTGTCATTAGAGTAGTCTCTTTATATTTGCGTATGTCTTTCCTTAGACCAGAAGTTATTACCTAGACTATGTTCTAGAATGCATGCTTTGATTGTATACCTCGTCTGCCTGAAACATGGAGACTCATAGGTACACTGTTGGGCTTGTCATGAAAGAGCACAGGGCTAGGGTGATAAGCTGAAGGAATTCGTCAAATCTCTTTGAGATATTAGGTTATCTATAAACCGGAGAAATCAGGATGACACTTACAGGGACTCGGGAATCTATGCATAGTAAAAAAGATCATGAGATGATCTGCCTTTAGAGTCAGTAAATTGAAGATTCCCTATTTCGAATAAAGCTTACCCTACACCGCAAGGGTTGATACGTTTCCTTACCCTAGGTTTAATGGGAAGGTAACCGAGACAAAAGGAAATACATATGGCAACCAAATATGTGTAATAGGATGATCAAGTCATTAATCTAACTAGCTCTGGGGCAACAAAGCATTGCTAGTGCTCTGTGTTGTCATTAAATGGGTTGTGGGCTTGTTGGGCCCAAGCCCATTTATGTCAGTGGCTATGTTGGACCTAATGGGTCATACAGTAACACCTTATTGTCATGATGATGTAGCATTAAACGTAGTGGGCCTAATAATGGTTGTTAGTCTAAAAAGAAATTTGGAAGCCCACCTAAAGGGAAAAAGGGCGCATGGATAAT
The DNA here is from genome assembly GCA_032173675.1 of Gastrolobium villosum. Lineage (NCBI taxonomy): Eukaryota > Viridiplantae > Streptophyta > Magnoliopsida > Fabales > Fabaceae > Gastrolobium > Gastrolobium villosum. The sequence continues at coordinate 36,991 of JAVKPL010015048.1, read as the reverse complement.
CTAATGGGCTTGGATGGTCCAAGACATTACTAATTAATTTAACTAGTTAAATTAATTAACAAATATTTAAATTTTGAATTTTGAATTTGAATTTTGAAATTTGAATTTTGAATTTGAATTTGAATTTTGAATTTTGAATTTTGAATTTGAAATTTGAAATTTGAAATTTGAATTTTGAAATTTGAATTTTGAATTTGAAATTTGAATTTTGAATTTAAATTTTTGAATGTTTGAATTTAAATGTTTGAATTCGAATTTGAATTGGCTATGAAAAGTTGTTTCATAACAAAAGGATAAGATAGGATCTTGTTGGAACAAATCCCTTGTATCAAGAGGAGATCTATGAAGATCACCAAGGGCTGTTAGGGGCACAGATTTGGTTGGATATGAGTGTCATCTAGCCAACCAAACAAGCTCCAATCAGATTTGGTTGGTTGAGAGAATCAGTGAGTGAGTTGTTTCAAATTTGAATGCAACTGCTCAACGTATCTGGACCTTATTTGGGGCTGAATGGGGCGCACACTTGGCTAGCCATATGATGGCTTTTAGGTCAGATTATTGACTAGGATAAGACCTAGTCTCATGAGGATTCAAAGTGAGGTTGTTGGGAATTTTGAATTGCAACAACTCCACTTTTATCTCCTCTAGTTGTGCGCCACTTTGAAGAGGATTTTTGAAGTGGAAAATCTGATTTGATTCTCTCATTCCCTCACTCTCTTGTGCGCCAACTTGGGTAGGTTCTCCTTAGGGTTTTCACAATAACACCTAGCCAATTCTTCTCCAATCCATGCCCCACTTTTGTGAAGTTTTCATGCTGAAGATTTTACTCTTCTAAAGACCTTTACCTATCCTCCTCCTTCACACATTGGATGCCTAGCAAGCTTGGTGTGGTGGTCAATTGGTGGCTTTCAAGAAAGAGTTCTTGCATCTTGACGTGGGTGGTGTGGATCAACGTTAGAGGGTTTGAACCCTTCAAACCTGACACTGATCTCCTTGGTGCTTGAATCACAAATAAAGGTAACATCATGCTGTCTTAAAGCATGAGTCTTGAACGCATGTGTGATTTCGCTTGAAAAATTTTGTTTTTCCCTCTCACATGCTTCGACCTTCAAGGCCATTTTACTATCACCAATGAGCAATATGTCATCTACATATAGCACAAGGAAAACAATAGCATTCCCACTAACCTTCTTGTAGACACATGGTTCATCCTAATTCTTGATAAAACCGTTATCCTTGACGACTTCATCAAAACGAATATTCCAGCTCTTGGGCCAACAAAGCATTGCTAGTGCTCTGTGTTGTCATTAAATGGGTTGTGGGCTTGTTGGGCCCGGGCCCATTTATGTCAGAGGCTATGTTGGACCTAATGGGTCATACACTAACACCTTATAGTCATAATGATCTAGCTTTAAAGGTATTGGGCCTAATAATGGTTGTTAGCCCAAGAAGCTGTTTGGAAGCCCACCTAAAGGGAAGAGGGCGCATGGATCATGTAATGGGCTTGGATGGTCCAAGACATTACTAATTAATTTAATTAGTTAAATTAATTATCAAACATTTAAATCTTGAATTTTGAATTTGAAATTTGAATCTTGGAATTTGAATTTTGAAATTCGAAATTTGAATTTGAAATTTGAAATTTGAAATTTTGAATTTGAATTTTGAAATCTGAATTTTGAATTTGAATTTTGAATTTAAATGTTTGAACGTTTGAATTTAAATGCTTGAATTCGAATTTGAATTGGCTATGAAAAGTTGTTTCATAACAAAAGGATAAGATGAGATCTTGTTGGAACAAATCTCCTGCATCAAGGGAAGATATTTGATCTCATCCAAAGAAGATTTGGTGTGCCATTTTGGTTGGATATGAGTTTCATCTTGTCAACCAAATATGCTCCAATTCAGATTTAGTTAGTTGAGAGAATCAGTGAGTGAGTTGGTTCAAATTTGAATGCAACTACTACTCAACATATCTGGACTCTTTTTAGGACTGAATGGGGCGCACAATATGAGTGGTCATGTGATGACCATTAGGTCAGAATCTTAATTAGATAAAGACCCAATCTCATAAGGATTCAAAGGGGAGGTTGTTGGGAATTTTGAATTTCAACAACCCCTTTATTTCCTCTTAAAGTGTGCGCAACTTTGGTTGGATGTTTGAATTGAAAAATCCTCTCATTCTCCCCCACACTCTCTTGTGCACACAAGGGGAGAATTCTCCTTAGGGTTTTCACATGAACACCTAGCCAATTCTAGTCCATCTATGCACCACTCTTGTGAAGTTTTCACGCTGAAGACTTCACTCTTCTAAACACATAAACCTAGCCTCCTTCTTCACCTATTGAGCGCATAGCAAGCCTCTCTGTGGTGGTCATTTGGTGGCTTTCAAGAAGGAGTTCTTGCATCTTGACGTGGGTGGTGTGGATCAACGTTAGAGGGTTTGAACCTTTCAAACCTGACACTGATCTCCCAGGTGATCGGATCATAAACAAGGTAACATCATGCTGTCTTAAAGCATGAGATTTGTATGCATATGTGTTTCCGCAAGGAAAAAGTTTTGTTTTTCCCTCTCACATGCTTCGGCCTTCAAGGCCAGTTTACTTTCACCAACGGCTAGTGTAGAAACTCTTTCTCCATTCCCGACGTTGAGATTGACCTCATTCTTCTCCAGCTTCCTAGGACTCTTTAGTACTTGCAACAAATTGTAGATGTGAGATCCACAGCCAGTATCCAATACCCATGAAGCTGAATCAACACTTTAAAAATTAGTTTTTGTAGTGAACATACTAGAGGCTAAAGCATCATCATGCTTCTTTCCCTTGAGGCTCGCAAGGAATAATGGGCAGTTCCTCTTCCAATGTCCTTCCTTCTGACAATGGAAGCATACAGTTTTAGCATTGTACTTGGATTTCTCATTTCCTTTCCCTTTTCCATTTCCCTTCTTCTTCTTGGGCTGACCTTTGGGCTTGAGCTTGTATGATTCTACAGACTTGCCCTTACCCTTAGTCTTTCTAGGCCCTCCAATCAGAAGAGCTTGGGTCCTGTTCCTTTTAACAGCACCTTCAGCAGTGGTCAAGAGATTCAACAACTCTGGGAGTGTTTCTCCACCTTGTTGATATGGTAGTTGACCACAAAGCCATTAAATGAAGGTGGCAAGGACTGCAAGACTAAGTCAACACTTAGCTCATGGTCTATGATAAAGCCCGGAGAAGCAAGCTTCTCTATCAACACAATCATCTTAAGGATGTGCGGTCCAACCGCCATACCCTCAGCCAGCTTACAGCCAAATAGTTCCTTGGAGGTTTCAAAATTCTCAGCCCTCCCTTGCTTATCATAAAGCTCTTGCAGATGCAAGATTATGGAAGGAGCATCCATATGCTCATGCTGACGCTGAAGTCCGCAGACATAGAAGTAAGCAATATACATACTGCCTGCTCATTATCTGCCAAATGCTGTCTATGAGCTTCCCAGTCATACTGGTCATACCCATCTTGCCCTTCAGCAGGGGCAACAAGGACAGAAGAATCCAGAACATATGCTTTCTTTTTAGAACGTAAAACTATTTTTACATTCCTATACCAATCTGTGAAGTTTGGTCAAGTTAACTTGTTAGTATCCAGAATAGAGCGTAAATTCAAATTTTCGGCCATAACTCAATTTCTGAAGATAAAGATAAAATTACATTAGTATTTCATGATAATAAGAAAAAATGGAGACCTTTTAAACATATTAGGCCCTCCCACTATTTTATTTAAAATCAATGACCCTCGGTGATTGATTTAGGGTTATCCTTCACAAGGACATCCTTAGTGGCTAAGAGAATGACTAGGTCCATTAGTCTCCGGCTGAGCCTACAAAACTAACTTATCTAGTGGGTTGAACTTATCAATAATATCTCCATATCTTTTCTTAGATCATCAGATTGACAACTCCTTGTTACTTAATGTTACATCACTTTGTAACAACCTAGCCCATTGCCCTAGATGCATAGACCCGGCTGAGCCTGCAATTTATGTATCTAGTTTAGCACAAACCATCATCCTACGTGTCGTACACTTCAAATGGCACCCTTACCCGACTAAATGATAGGTCTTAGCTGAGCTAGAGAGCACTATTATGTAGAAGGGATTTGAATGTCATCGATGATGGGAGGCAATCAAAAACATGCTAGATAATTTTATTTGAGGGTTCATTTTTAGTCCCATCATTAGTTATTCATTTTCCTTTATCTTGCATGCATATTATTAATAACTATCATATAGTTTTTCCTTTTTAAATGGCTTGTTTAAACATGCATATTAGTCGAGGAATGATCGCGTTTACAATAAGCATGCATACTAGTCGCAAATTCAAAAATTCAAAATTCAAAATTCCAATTTTAAATTTCAAAAAGTAAACAGAATTCACAATTCCGAATAACAACTTTAAACCTTTGAAATTTAAAATTGAAGTTTTAAGTTTTTGAAAATTCGAATTTCTATAAGAATCAAACATCCATGCATAATTTAAAAAATCATAAATTTGAAATTTAAATGCAAGTGGATGATCATGGTGCCTTCCATTTCTCAATCCAAAGCATCTCCAATCCTCGGATCATCTTCTTGGCCAAGACATCTTTGTGCCCCATGGACATACATTTTGAACTTCATCGATTTAAAATTTACATCCAAGAATTACATAAAATTTAAAAATACAGAATTTTAAATCGAGACAAAAACAATCTCATTTAACCAAAAGAATTAAAAAAATGTAACCAAACATTTGAAGAACCATGACCATCCAATAATCAAAGTACCCACAAGAAGGTTAGAGGCATACAAGATAATATACGATTGCTAAGCATTATCAAGTTCATCTTCAAAACATGATCAAGATTCATAAAAACAAAATTGTGATGCAGATGTCCACTATGTAGGCTGCGGCTATGATGGTGTCATCACCATCATAGTTTTGACAATTCTAGTCCAACTAGATTTAAAATACATCCTTAGCCCCAAGACTCTCTTGGCCGCCACTTTGTCTCCACAAAGTGATGTCTTTTCACATAATCACAAAAATTAGTACTTTCATAAAGATTAAATTTTTTAAAGAATCTTGTTCAAAAAGATGAAGATTCCAAAAATAGTTTTTGAATATCTTATATCATATTTTTATCCCCATTCGTTTGCATCAACGAACCTGGCTCTGATACCACTTGAAGGTTCAAAAACTGCACCATAGTCATACTATGGAGCGCATACATGGGTGTGTTGGACAAGTGGCTTCAATACTCAAGAGGGGGTGAATTGAGTTTAACAAAGTCTTTTCGCAAAGTACCTCCTTTGATGTTTTAAAGACTATTTCTTCAATAAAGTGATTTAATAAGAAACAATCTAAGTGTATGAGCAAGAAAAGTGAATAACAAAGTAATCAAGCTAGTATATAAAGACAATCTAAAATGCAATTTCAATACTTAAATAAAAAGATTAAGGTTAGAGAAATTGCAAACTAGATGTATCCTGGTTCGGTCACTGTAACACCCCGTGTATACCCGGAATATTAACATTACATCGTATTAAGTGGTGCTTAATTAAAAATGCGGAATATTTTTTTTCTTTTAAATTATGACGTCATTATCAATTACCAACTTGATTACTTAATCAATTTCATGAAAACCAATGCCTGTATGTAAATTGCAAGACAACTAACTGAAATACCTCATAACATATAGATAAGTGTGTATCTAAAATCACGGATCTACATCACGTAGTCCCGACAATATTCTGATACATTATTACAACATCACAGAAAACTAAGACATAACAAATCTACTTGGCATGGACAAACCCCATGCTCACCAAATAAACAACATAGCCATCCAAGTCTCAACATAAAACTCCATAAACATAAATGAAGCTAACAACACATCATCCACAGGCACAATCAGCATATAAATCAGCATTATCTAACTCAACTCTGGCCTCCTGCCACCTGAGGCCTCAACATTACCTGAACCTGAAATAAGCGTCCCCAAACGTGGGGTGAGATCTCTAATCAAAGAAATCTCAGTAAGACAAGGGGTCCTCAAGGATCTTCCACCCCAAGCTCACTTACATGTGCAATATAAGTTCTAAAAATAGTAATTCAATATAAGCTCCAAAACTATGCAGTGCAACAAATATCTATGACATGTGTGTTTATCGCTATCTACTGGCCAGAGAAATGCAGGAATACGTCTATACCCACATGAGTACAAGGAACACCGCTTACACCTCACCCACAGCCTCACCATCTTATATGTACTACATACTCAGGCTTACCGTATAGGTGGACATCACATGCATATCATTAAAGCACATTGCATATAATAGCTCAACAACATTTCCAAAACATCAAAGCATGTAACACAACATGCATAAACCACATCCCCATGGGACATGGTGGAACCACAACATGGCTAAACCGAGGACACGAAAGCTTACCTCTTAAGCTACTATCTAAGCCACAAGCTCAAAGTCCAAACACAGTAGTATCACAATCTATTATGGACCATCAACATATCAATAAACATGCATCTCAAGCATACAATATAAAGACAACGCATTTTCTTTACATTTTACGTCTTAAGGCTTCTAACAAAGGCACAAGCCCTTAATCACATGATTCTGACTTAGTCCAATAATTACAGAAGTTCAACTTCCTTAATCTAGGGTCCACAAACCCCCAATAGCCTACTGTATGAACAGTAAAGCTACTGTTCTTAAAATCCCAGAATATCCGGATATTCCTCGGGGCATATCCGGATATGCGATATCCGGATATTACACTGACCATATCCGGATATTCAATATCCGGATATCCAGGTCCCCATATCCGGATATCAATATCCGGATATCTGTTCGACAAATATCCAGATATTTCACGACAGAATGCAGTTCTGCGTTTTCGTGAAGATATCCTTCCAAGGTTGGGTTTTTACCGATTAAAGACCCTAAAGCATGCATCTCTAGGTGTGTTTGACATTACACAACGTTAAGTTATCATCTTTTAGCCTTTACATACATCAAGGTTCCATTTTTAAGCAAGAAAACTCAAGTTCAAAGGTAGTGATCATACCACAAGCCAAAACAGAGGTAGATGATCCTCTTGGAGCTCTCTCAACGCTCCAAAACTCAGGTTCAACAAGGTGCACGAAAATGGTGAGAAAGGTTGATCCTTTAACACCAAAGGTCACCACTTGGACCACCAAGATGTCATGATCATGGCTTACCAACAGTCAAACACCCAAGGTAGCAACAAACCTCCCCTCACACAGGCCCCCTATCTTAGAAATGAAGCCACTTTCCCACTCACAAGGATGATTCTCACTCACACCAAGTGTATAGATGAATAGAAATGGAAGAGGCAGCCTCCAAGCTCACCAAATGGAGCACCAAGGAAATGGAACAGTAACAAGGAGCTGCTCAGCCTTCTCTCCACGCACAAGAGGCAGTTTTCTAGGGTTTTGTGCCCTTAAGGATAGTATATATAGCCACATGGCCACTTAACGCGCAGTATTAGCCTTAATAGCTACGCAAAAGATATTGATCCCAAACTTTGGAATCTTAACCTACTCATTTTTCTAAGATTTAAAATACTTTTATTTTATTTTTCTGAACAACTTTCCAGTACGCGCTTTTCTATAGCCAGTATCAATTCTGGAATCAGATCTCATCATTTCAACTTGAAACTTGTTTCACAAGTCCTACATATTATTATAGTAATTATCATGCATTCATTATAATTTTCTGGGATACTTTTTCGGTACGCATTTATACCGACTAGCCGAACCGGTATCTGCACTTTTCTTCCGAAAAGCGACTTTCAGTATTCTTATCCACTTACTATAATTATTTAAGCCACATAATAATTATTAGGGTCAATTATGGAATCATTTCCTATTTTATCACAATTAATCAATTAATTTCCTTAATTAGCGGTGCGGGTTCTTACAGTCACCACCACCGTGACCTACGTCCAGACTGAAGCCGCTCAATCAATTCTTTTCACTAACTATCAAGCTTGGGGGTGCTTGACAAACCACTACAACTTTTCAAGACTTCGGGCTCTTGGTGCCTTACAACTTTTCACTCCAAATTTTCTTAGGAATTTGGTGACCTTTCAAGTGTATAGGGTTCGCTCCCCTAACTACTCAATAAATCAAAGGAAGGTGTTTAATGATGGCTAAGTACTCTCAAAGTACAAATTGAAGAACAATGGTATATGACACTCTCACAAGAATGGTATATGACACTCTCACAAGAATAAAGCTCAAAGAGAATTTATGATCAAGAAGACAAGAATAATGCAAATAGGATGAGAATTAATGAGTAATAATGATCAAAAAGTGTGTCCCATCAATGGGAACATTAGTCTCTATTTATAGATGCCCCCCAAGGCCTTTTTCCTACTCATTTCCGCAAACTAGCCATTTTATGGCCGTTATTTTGTCTTCTGTACAGTAGGTAATCGATTACCATGTAGGGTAATAGATAACCACAGTTGGGTAATCGATTACCAACATGTAAAAATGTTGAATCTCACCCTAAAATGATTTTCTCTTGATTCAAATCAGTTTCAAATATTGTTTAAATAATTTATGAACATTGAAAACTATATTTTCATGCTAGAAATGTATTTGAATGTTAATTGATGATTTAATGCATGTATTTGTAAAATACTTTGAGCTTCGTTCATGTAAGGAATCATTTTACAAATAATCCTAAGTCCTATACATTATTTTGAGTTTTGGACTTAGAGACTTCTCTTGAAGCTTTGAGTCTTGATCTTGTTTGGACTTCTTTTTTATGGTTGCACCATGAAGCTTTCTTTCCATGCTTGTTTGTTATCATCAAAATCATTGAACCTTTATGTTCTTTTCGTTGAGTGCATTGGTTCCACAGGGTGGAAAACAAAAAATTTCACAGTGGAAGCATAGACCATCTATACAGCCTATGTATGAATGCTTTACGTTGAAATGATATAGGGTTTCAGAATTACCTTTTCACTTGTAGGCGCAAAAAAAAATGACGCCCTCCAACGGTGATCTACACGGTTATCTCCTTCTTGCTAGCGAGAACTCTTTCTCTTTAATCCCTCCTTATCCTCGGTGGCTGGCTAGGCGCATGCAAGGAAGAGGTTACCAAGTGTTTGGATTTGTTTTTTTTTCTTTCTATCAAGACTGTAATGGTGTCTTGAGGCTAGGTGATGGTGCAAAAAGGAGAGAGAAAAAGAAAGGTTGGAACCTTTCCTAGAACCCTAAGAGGAGAGAGGGAGAATAAGTTTTTCTGATTCTGATCAACTACATCTGCCCCCTATGTTAGGCACACATTTTGAATTGTGAGAGGATCTTTCTTTGCTTGATCCTCTCACTTAACAACAGACCAGCCTGTTGGGAGCCTTTGGAAGCTTCATGACTTGAATTCAAAATTCAAGTATGGATCATATCCATTTGTTCCATGAAATCTGATGCAGAATCCAGTCAGGATCTCTCTCCACATAGGCGCCCCTTTTTCCTCTTCTTCCCTCAGAAATTTTGTTGCAACAATATTCATTTGAATTCTAAATTCAAATGAAAGAGCAGTTGAGAGAATCTTCATCCAATCTCTATTGGATAATCCTTTTTAATAATTTTAAATTATCCTCAACAAAATAATCTCAAAGAATTTCAAAGTCAAATTCAAATTTCAAATTCCAATTATAAATTTAAACTCAAATATAAATTCAATCTTATCCCAGTTCGTAATTCGAAATTCAATTTCAAATTTCAAATTCCAAATTTCAAAATTCAAAATTGCCCAAACCTTATTTTGGTCAAGTCAACTCTTTGACTTTCTAGGATTCATGCCCCAAGGCCTCTTTGGCCTTCCATTATATTTGGGCCCATTGGTGGAGAGAACTCTTTCACTACTAATGCCCCAAATGAGCGCATGGATCAAGTGGGCTTGGAGTCCCTACTTGACTCATAGTCTTGGCAAAGCCCAATAACTCATTATTGGTTCAAACTTGCTATAACTTGCAATAAGGAATAACCTTTGTGTGTGACCCATTAGGCCCAATTAGTTACTAACATAAATAAACTTGAACCAGTTAAACTCCTTTTAAAGGCCCAATCCATTTAATGACTGTTAGCATATGGGTGTCCAAGAGACAATCTTTTGATTAAATAAAGGACACTAGATGTAGAACTTTGTTTGTCGCAAATAAATGAAAGCACTATTTATTCAGTTTCATATTGTGTCTCGATATTACTGTTAATATTATATGAACGAACTGGATAAACCCCTTGGAATAGAACAGGTATCTCTTGAGTATCTGTGATGAGATCACGATCATGAGGATTCAAGGATATTGCATGTCTATTCCTAATTATATGTTCCTAGTCTAGAGACACTGAGTTTGGGGATCAGTGATCTCGAGTAAAGACTAGTACGACTTATCTACTTGTATATGGATACAAGGTAAAGACCTCATGAGCTCCAGATATGGAGATATCTTAGCTAAAGTCGTGGGTGGACCTATAAGAGTATAGCTCGCACTGAACAGACCCAAAAGAGACTCTATGAGGAAATCTCACAGATAGTGTCATTAGAGTAATCTCTTTATGTTTGGGTATGTCTTTCCTTAGACCAGAAGTTATTACCTAGATTGTGTTCTTGAAGGCATGTTTTGATTGTATGCCTCGTCTGCCTGAAACATGGAGACTCATAGGTATACTGTTGGGCGTGTCCTTAAAGGGCACAGGGCTAGAGTAATAAGCTGAAGGAATTCGTCAAATCTCTGTGAGAGGTTAGGTTATCTGTAAACCGGAGAAATCGGGATGACATTTACAGGGACTCGGGAATCTATGCATAGTAAAAGAGATCATGAGATGATCTGCCTTTAGAGTCAGTAAATTGAAGATTCCCTATTTCGAATAAAGCTTACCCTAAACCGCAGGGGTTGATACATTTCCTTACCCTAGGTTAATGGGAAGATAACCGAGACGAAGGGAAATACATACGGTAACCAAATATGTGCAATAGGTTGATCAAGTCATTAATCTGACTAGTTCTGGGGCAACAAAGCATTGCTAGTGCTCTATGTTGTCATTAATTGGGTTGTGGGCTTGTTGGGCCCAAGCCCAGTTATGTCAGAAGCTAAGTTGGACCTAATGGGTCACACACTAACACCTTGTAGTCATGATGGACTAGCTGTAAAGGTATTGGGCCTAATAATGGTTGTTAGCCCAAGAAGCTGTTTGGAAGCCCACCTAAATGGGTGGGTGGTGCATGGAGTTTAGTAATGGGCTTGGATAGTCCAAGCCATTACTAATTAATTTAATTAGTTAAATTAATAATCAAATATTTGAATTTCGAATTTTGAATTGGAAATTTGAATTTTGAAATTTGAATTTAGAATTTGAATTTCGAAATTCGAATTTTGAATTTGAAATTTGAATTTTGAAATTTGGATTTTGGATTTGAATTTTGAAATTCGAATTTTGAATTTGAAATTTGAAATTTCGAATTTTGAATTTTGAATTTGAATGTTTGAACGTTTGAATTCAAGTGTTTGAATTCGAATTTGAATTGGTTTTGAAAAGTTGTTTCATAACAAAAGGATAAGACAGGATCTTATTGGAGCATATTCCTTGGATCAAGAAGCATCTTTGGAGGCACTTCCTTGGCTGTTTAGTGCGCAAGTTTAAGTGATAAGAATGTCATCTTATCACTTAAAACAAACCTCCATTCAGATTTGGTGGTTGAGGGAATCAGTGGGTGAGTTGATTCAAATTTTGAATGCAACTACTCAATATATTTGGACCCTTTCTAGGGCTGAATTATGCGCATGAAAAGTATATACTATATGATAGTTTATGAATTTAAGTTTAAATTATTTTGAACTTAATTTCATGTGGATAAGATTGGAGGTTGTTGGCAATATTTGTTTTGCAACAGCTCCACCTTATCCTCCCTAATCCATGCGCAAATTTCAAATGTTTTTGAAATTTTGTTTTCATTTTGAATGATTTAAAATCCCTCCTCCTCTCCAAGTGTGCGCATGACTTGCTCCTCACCTTAGGGTTTTGTGAAAACCTAGCCAACTCTCCTCCATCTACGCACCATTCTGTAGGGTAGCTCACTACACCTTTCCAAACAGAATACCTAGCCTCCACCTTCACCACTTGTGCGCATAGCAAGCCTCACTGTGGTGTTCATCTGGTGGCTTTCAAGAAAGGGTTCTTGCATCATTGACGAACGGTGGTGTGGATCACCATTAGAGGGTTTGAACCCTTCAAGCCTGACATCTGATCTCCCTGACTGATCAGGCCAAAAACAAGGTAACATCATGCTGTCTTAAAGCATGAACCTATGTGTGCATGTATGTTCCGCAGTAAAATTTTTGTTTTACACCTTACATGCATCGGCCTTCAAAGGCCAGTTTTACTTTCAATGACTACATGATACACTAGCAATGATCTGTAGCCCCAGAACTAATTGAGTTGATCAAGTGATCTACTTTCTGATTTGGATACCGTGCCAGCATTATCCCTCACATCATCGTTCACATTTAGTCGAGAGCAAGGATGGAGTATCATCTCTCTTTATTGAATAAATATAATATTTCATAGGAACTAGGAATCTTCTTCTATTGACTCTAAGACAGGTCATGACTCTTCATGATCTCTTACTATGCATATATTCCCGAGTCAACTAGAAGTCATCTCAGCCCTACCGGTCTTTGTGAACGACTAATCCCTTATATGGGATTGTGAGTCCTTTCGGCATGTCCATCTATACTCATGTATTCGAGTGATACCCAAGAGTACATTGTTCTCCCCATTCTTAGGAGGATAGAGTTGTACAGTCAAAATATAACTCTAAGAGATAGTATTCGATGACATCCTTAAGTTTAGGACGATCCGCATTACCAAACGTTTAGAGACTTTACAAATCTAATAATACTCTCTATAATGAATCCTTGTGGAGTCTCTAGGCGGGCCAGTTCAGTGCTATATGTTCTCCAATAGATCCACCCACGAAATCAGCTAAGGCATCACCATACCTGCGTTCCATGAGGTCCCTACCTTGTATCTTCATACAAGTAGATGATGTTGTACTAGTCTTTTTGAGATCACCAATACCTTTTCTTGGTGATTCAAGACCAGGAACAGATTTTAGGTAATAGACATTCAGTGTCCTCGAGTCCTTATGATCATGATCCCTATCATAGATCCCCGAGTGAACACCTGTTCTATTCCTAGGGTCTTTATCATTAAATGCATATTAACAATAAAATATTGGCGAGACATAAATATGATAAAGATAAATTTTGCTCAAATTTATTAATCATGAAATACTAAATAGAAAAAGGTGTTCATATGATAAAATAGATTGTCTCTAAGACACCTATATACTAACAAAGTGAACATTCCTTTCGCATAAGCCCTGGAAAACATGCCGAACTATGCGAAATTCATGAAAGACCTTCTGTCAAAGAAGCGTAAATTGAAGGAGTGCGAAGTGGCCTTAACTGAGGAATGCAGTGCAATCATCCAGAAGAAACTTCCTCCCAAGCTGAAAGATCTAGGCAGTTTTAGTATTCCTATAGCCATAGGAAATATTGAAGTAAGAAAGACATTATGTGATATGGGAGCAAGTATAAATCTGATGCCACTTTCCATGTGCAAAGCTCTTGGAATCGAAGAGCTAAAACCAACTACGGTTTCTCTCCATTTAGCTGATAGATCAATCAGAAAACCAGATAAGGTAATTGAAGATGTTTTAGTTAAAATTCTTAATTTTATTTGGAAAATTAAGAATTTTCTATAAATTCATCACAAATGTATTAATATTGCGATTAATCACCATAAAGGCTATTGGATTGGATGCATATGGGATGTTACAACACGAGGATAGTCTGCATTCTTCAGCACACGTTGCACCAACGAAGGCACAACATGTGTGAATATATAATTTTCAAAGCATATGTGATGGGACATAAATTCGTTCCCATCTAAGCCCATTTTGATGGCAAAATACCACACGTTCCCTCATCTGATGAGCAACTTCAGCATAAAAATCACTTGTTTTGCACATGGGTGACAAAAACACAGAGGGGGAACGTATGGTGACGTATTCCTTAAAATATATTAAAAGGGGAACGGATTGAGAAGCATTTAATGCATCTGATCCACTCATTTAATGCCTCTGTACATTTTGCAGGAAATATGGATACAAAGTCTTCTAAAAGCAGAGGCGGTGAAACCACTCAAGCACTAGGAAACGTGAAGAACAGAGAATCATGAGTTCTCATTGGCCAGAAAAGAAAGCACAGCATGAGGGACTGCCAAAAATGGCTAATCATCAACAAATAGAGTCCCATCAAAGCAACTCACGGAGCTTCTACACACTGTGCCACCGCCCCGTCCTGACACTCAAAAGAACCAGCTCCCAAGGATTTACAAGATTGCCACTCCTCTTCTACCTATCAAAAGGACATCCCAGACACAAACATCATCGAATTCTAGAGGGATTGAAGTCCTAAAGGAAGAAGATCACCTAGTAGTAGTAGTAGTTAGTTTTATTTAAAGTTATAACTATAGCTAAGTGACAACCCCTCTCCTCTTTTCTGTATCAGCCCCTAAGACTCCTCACGAGCACCAAACCATCTTCTCCACTTTTATTTCTTTGTTGTAAATTGTATTTCAAATTAATATAAGTGTCTCTTCTTTTTGTTCCATTTGTTATCTCTAAACTGAATCTCGGGTCTATGCGATTTCAGATTAGAATAATTATGTTTAAAATATCAGCCATGAGCTGAACCATCTGTGGAATGGATAAACTGCAAAACTCTTAAAGAACTATTTTTGAAACTCTTGACTGAAGCTTTTTGTCTTTCTCTAGCTAAGTAAGCTATATTCATTGTGTATCAATGGAAATTTAACACATACTGAGAAAGGAACTTCCAAAAGGAAGGGATTTCAGACAGCTTAGCCATTGGGGGAAGGTAGTGTCATGGCAAAAACACTACTGGTCACCTTAGGAATAAGTGGCCAACTCGTCCATTTTAAGGTTCTGTACTGAGTACCTGTTGGAGTCAATGGAGCCATAGGAAAATAGAAACTTGTGAGCCATCTAGTCCATGAGCTGAGGAATCAGAGTTGGCAGATAAGAAACTGGGACAAAATCAAAAAGTGCTAAGTCTTGAGCAGAGAAAATAACTATTTAAGAATGGAGCAGTGAATCCATTCTTTCTGTTAAACTGTTATAAAACCACCCATCCTATTGTCTCTTAATTATAGTTATTTATGTTTAAATATTTTTACTTTATTTAATCTGGTAACCATTAAACTTCAATGAATATTATCCCACCTTATTCTAAATAGGAAGGATCACATACATAACGCAGCGAGCAATTGTTTGTCACCAGATTGCACTTACTGTTCCTGAGGAACATTGTCAAGACAGTAAGGAACGTCTGACCAGATAGTTCATCCACTAACTTTTCTTCTCATTTTCATTCTTTATAAAGCAGTATAAGACATTATCTACAGTTTTATCTGTTAGTATATGGGTGTCCTAGAGACAATCTTTTGATTAAATAAAGGACACTAGATGTAGAACTTTGTTTGTCGCAAATAAATAAAAGCACAATTTATTCAGTTTCATATTCTGTCTCGATATTATTGTTAATATTATATGAACGAACTGGATAAACCCTTTGGAATAGAACAGGTATCTCTTGAGTATCTGTGATGAGATCACGATCATGAGGATTCAAGGATATCGCATGTCTATTCCTAATTATATGTTCCTAGTCTAGAGACACTGAGTTTGGGGATCAGTGATCTCGGGTAAGACTAGTACGACTTATCTACTTGTAGATGGATACAAGGTAAAGACCTCATGAGCTACAGATATGGAGATGTCTTAGCTAAAGTCGTGGGTGGACCTATAAGAGTATAGCTCGCACTGAACAGACCCAAAAAGAGACTCTATGAGGAAATCTCACAGATAGTGTCATTAGAGTAATCTCTTTATATTTGGGTATGTCTTTCCTTAGACCAGAAGTTATTACCTAGACTGTGTTCTTGAAGGCATGTTTTGATTGTATGCCTCGTCTGCCTGAAACATGGAGACTCATAAGTATACTGTTGGGCGTGTCCTGAAAGGGCACAGGGCTAGGGTAATAAGCTGAAGGAATTCGTCAAATCTCTGTGAGAGATTAGGTTATCTGTAAACCGGAGAAATCGGGATGATATTTACAGGGACTCGGGAATCTATGCATAGTAAAAGAGATCATGAGATGATCTGCCTTTAGAGTCAGTAAATTGAAGATTCCCTATTTCGAATAAAGCTTACCCTAAACCGCAGGGGTTGATACATTTCCTTACCCTAGGTTAATGGGAAGATAAACGAGACGAAGGGAAATACATGCGGTAACCAAATATGTGCAATAGGATGATCAAGTCATTAATCTGACTAGTTCTGGGGCAACAAAGCATTGTCAGTGCTCTGTGTTGTCATTAATTGGGTTGTGGGCTTGTTGGGCCCAAGCCCAGTTATGTCAGAAGCTAAGTTGGACCTAATGGGTCACACACTAACACCTTGTAGTCATGATGAACTAGCTATAAAGGTATTGGGCCTAATAATGGTTGTTAGCCCAAGAAGCTATTTGGAAGCCCACCTAAAAGGGTGGAGGGCGCATGGAGCTTTGTAATGGGCTTGGATAGTCCAAAACATTACTAATTAATTTAAGGGATTAAAGTATCTACTGTAACTTCAGAGAAGGATATCTGTTGTTCAAGTAAACGACGACGTTTTGCTCCTGTTTTTTTTTAAAATCGAATTTCTTATCGTTCGCTTTCTTTTTCTGTTTCGTCTTTCCTAACTATTTACGCTTCCTTATTCATAAACGATAGTCGTCGTCTTCGTCTCTCACCTTGCTGTTTATTTTTGCCCTTTCTTATTCAAGCCTAGGGTTTTTGTTTGAATCATCTTCATCTTCGTCTCTCTGGTACGTGAAATTATGTTGCTGCTCCGTACCTGAATTCCAATTATTTCGATATATATAATCTTTTGCGCAGATTTGTGATTTGGGTGGTTGCTATAATTTACAATGTTTTTCTTGTCTTCTACATTCATGCGCATCTAGGATGATTAAGTTGATATTGGATGTGTCGTGTGAATGATGATCCTTTGATATGTAACTGAATTCTAAGCAACAAGTGCAGTGTCCACTAGGCAACTTCTGTTTCAAAACAGCATGATGTGAGACTGAAAAAAAAACTCCTTGAATGTTCGCATTATTTTACTTTGTCTTGTTTTGCCATTGATGTGTTGTTGTGGTACTGCTACACCTACCTAGTATTAGTTAAACATTTCAGAAATAGAAAGAAAAAGCAATCTCATCCACATGCCCCCAACTCTCTTAAATTTAATTCTTTTTGCAAGAAATAAAAAAAATGAGTGAAGCTATTTTTCTTGTCGTTGTTGTTGCAATTGGTAACTTGTTGCAAGGATGGGATAATACTATAATTGCAGGTCATTTTCTATTTTCCTATTTTGTGATATTTTTCATTTGGTTAGCCAAGTCAACGTTGCATCTTCATCATTGATCTTGCTTTATTTTTTGTATGCAGAGGATCCATTTTGTAGATAAAGAGAGAATTTAAATTAGAAAGTGAACCCACATTAGAAGGTCTAATTGTGGCTATGTCCCTTACTGGACCCACTATATTACTAGATAACTTTGAATCGTTGAGCATTATTCCTTCTTGTTCTCCACTCTCTTCCTCTCTTGTTTGAATTCAGAAACAAGAAACTGAGTATACAGACTCATACTTTTGTTCTTCTTTTTATCCATCTGTGTTCAGATGAAGATTTTTTTCCAGTTTCTTACTCTCTCTTTTTGTAGAGTAGTTTCTTGCTTTTTGATCACAAATAACAAGTATATTCAGAGCTTTTTATATTCTGTTTTTAATACAAACAAGAAAATAAATATATAGACTCATGATTCCTTTCTTTTTTCGTCTTTATAGGCTGTTGATGGAACACTCCCAAATAACAACTGTTGAAGACATGAGTGAAAGTGTAGTATCTTTAGATGACATTGTTGAATTGGAGAAAAAGAGTGATGAGATAAGCGAAGATGGTCAGTGTGAAATTAGGAATCAAGACAAAGATGGTGATTGTACGCAAGACAATTGCCAAGAAATTATGGGAGATGATAGTGAGTTTAATGAGCCTCCTATATTGGGTAGAGTTTTTGAGACAGCTGAAGAAGCCTACGGTTTTTATAATGATTTTGCAAAAGTTAAAGGGTTTGGAATACGTAAGCGTTACTTTAACAGGAGTAGAAGAACACAACAACCATGTTTGTGGAATTATGTGTGCTCAAAGCAAGGTGTCAAGAATCTAAATGATAAAAGAGTTGATGTTAGTAATGTCAAAAGGCGAAGGGATACAAGGACTGATTGTTTGGCGATGTTCCAAATAAAGTTGGTGAATGGATTATGGAAAGTAGAGAAGTTCAATGATTCACATAATCATCCATTGATTAACACTCCGTCAAAGGTGAACAAGTTTCCTTCTCATAATGATTTACGTCGCTCCGATTTTACTAAATCCATTGTTTCTAAACTTTATGAGGAGGGTTTAACGTCTTCAAAAATCTCAAAGGTGGTGAATGCTATGAACAAAGAAGTTAATATCACTCCGGGTCAAATTAGCACTATTATATCAAGCCAGCGTAAGAATAATGTAGGACAAGAATGTCAGGGCATCATTAAACACTTCCAAAAGAAGTCTACTCACGATGGATGTTTTTATTTTGATATGCAGTTGGCAGAAGATGGTACATTAAGAAGTGTCTTTTGGGTGGATGGTAGGTCAAGAGCTTCCTATGGTCAATTTGGGGAAGTCCTTGTCTTTGATGTGACTTACAAAACAAATAAGTTCAAGTTTCCTTTTGCCCCTTTTGTTGGGGTTAATCACCATGGGCAATCAATTTTATTTGCTGCTGCTTTGTTAGAGGATGAAACAGAGGCAACCTTTACTTGGTTGTTTGAACAGTTTCGGATATGCATGTTTGATAAGTGTCCAGCTGCGATTATTACTGATCAAGACAAAGCAATGGGGAAAGCAATTGCTAAGATATTTCCAAAAGCACGACATCTTTTTTGTGCATGGCACATCAAAAAGCATGTTTTGGAGCATAGTCAAGCATTACGTGCACAATTCAAAGATAGTTTTGATGTTGACTTTCGTGCATGGTATAAAAGTCAGAGCATAGATGAATTTGAAGACAAATGGGAAGCATTAAGAACTAAATATGATATTAAAGCAAGTAGTTGGTTGGCTAACATGTATGTTTCACGTAACCATTGGGCAAAGGCATACTTGAAAGATACTTTCTTTGCTAGAATGACTACGAGTGGCCGAAGTGAGAGCATCAATGCATTTTTTGATGGATATGTCAACTCCAACACAATGTTAAATGACTTTGTTACCCAATATGATAAAGCAATTAAGTCTAGAAGAGATGCAGAAGAAGATGAAGATTTTACAACTAGAAATACAAAAGCAAATTTGGAGAGTAATCATCCAATTGAAGCAATAGCTGGAGAGCACTACACAAGAAAACTGTTTGAAATTTTTAAAAAAGAGTGGAGGGCTGCCACACAAGATTATTTTCATGAAAAGATGTCAACAGACGAGCATAATATTAGGTACCGTGTGGGGTCTCCCAAAGTTAATAAAGAGTTGTGGGCAATTGTTGATTACAATTTGATAGAAAGTTCCACTGCTCATTGTTCTTGTGCAAAGTTTGAGACTATGGGGATTTTATGCAAACATATTTTATACATCTTCAAGAAGAAACAAATGATGGCCCTTCCTGAAAAGTATATTTTGACTAGATGGACCATGAATGCAAGCTATAAGGCCGAAAATCTTTTGCATGTTCATTCTGAAACAACTACCAGTGAAGTAAGTGAATTGTCTTTGTTGTCAACTCAGTCGAAGTGCAATTTGGCTATTTCTGAAGCAAAAGATTGTTTACATGAAATTAGAAGATTTGATGCTATTGTTGATGAATTTATTCAACAACAATTAGAAAGAAAAAGAAAAGGAACTGAAGAAGAAACCATAAGCTCATTTTCACCTTCACAAAGTGGTTTCATTCCTTCTCAAGTTTCACTTAATTATGTTCGAGACCCCACTCAAGCAGTCAAAACTAAGAGGCGTCCAAAAGTTGCTTCACAATAAAATCAAGCATTGAGTTAGCAGCCAAACAACAAAAGACTTGCAGTTATTGTCGAGAGAAGGGTCATAATAAGACCAGTTGTAAGAAGCAAATGGTATTTCTAGTCTATTTTTCCTATTTATGTATGTTTTTCCTCTCAGAACTTGATAAAAAAATTGGGATTTTTCATTTGTAGATGGATGTCGCAAGAGAGAAGCAAATGGAATAATAGTTTCATTTCAAAGCTGTCCCTGATGACATTGTAGATTTTTCAATGAAGATGAAGCTTTGACACGGCTGGATTATTTTGACATAGATGAATTATTTTGTGCATAAGTTGAGCTGTGGATGTCTTTTTTTTAATGTAATCAATTGCATTGTAAAGAAAACTTGATATAGATTATTTATGGAAAGTCTCAAATTATATTGATGTAAGTACAGTTCTAGTAGTTCTGTGAAGCAAACTGTTTTGCTGAAAATCGGACAGCAAAACAGCAAACTTTCAATGCATTCCGAGTTCTATTTGGAAGTTCAATGGTTTAGGATGGGTTCTTTACTATTGTCAAAGAGTAACACAAAATATAAATTTGACAAAACTAATGAATAACTCACATTGAATAATTATGTACATGGATTTATATTACATTGACATCGATATCCTATAATGACTACTAAAATCCAAGTTACAACTCATACATAATATCCAATAATGACTCTTCCTAGTCATAGTATTCCTTGAAGTCTATGTGAAAGTCTTCTTTTAAAGCATCTTTCATTTTGATTACTTTCATGTCTTTCCTTCTGTCCTGTGCACAATGTTTAAGGACTTCCAATTTCATCCGAACATCACCTAGGCTCCTGCTTTTGTTGTCCCAGTTCAAAATAACCTGCACATAAATAATAATAGTTAACAATGCATACAAAGTTTATATATTTTATACAAGTTCAGAATGGAATACTTCTTTCCCTTCATGGTCATTACAAACAAAAATTTATCAAACATATAATCAGGGTTGTCTGTCACCTCCAATCTAAGTTATATGGTACCATGGTGAAGCATACCTGGAAGCCAACTTAATTTTTAACTCATTTGTAATATTCTTAATTTTTAACTCCAAGTGTTTGAATTGATTTTTATATCAAGTGGAGCCAACTTAACAAAGTCGAGTTTGATTTGATGAACCCAGTTAAATAATCAATCTTGATCGGATACTTGAGTTAGCATGCCTTTTTTTCCCTCCTTCATTGAGTTGAATTGAACCTAAGTCTGCTCTGTGCCGCGGTTTGTTGCCAATAATTGCTCCCAAGCCTGAGTTTAAGAGAAGAGTTGTGTTATGCAATTGATAGCCAATGTAAAACTAAACAATATCAGGAATGAATGCATTAGAGAGAAAGCAAGAGTAGCATTTGTGGAGGAAAAGATGACAGAATCTCACCTAAGATGATTTGGCCATGTGTGGAGAAGACTAATTAATAAATGCCAAGTCAGATGGAGGATAGCCCAATAAATAAGGTAGAGGAAGACCAAGGAAAAGAGAAACCATGAAAAAAACTTAACCTATATGCCTTTTAGAAAACTTGATTTTGACAGAACACAAGTCACAAGGGTATTGTTCTGTAGTTGATCGCTCCTAAGGGGAAAAGCTTTTGTTTTGTTTTAGTTGTTGTTGTTGTTTGCACTAAGGTGAGCCTACAGTGCTTTTAGCTTGACTCAGCTGGCATTTCTAGTTCTAGGTAGACCCATTTGCTCTCTTAAGGCATTGTTTGGTTCACCATACTATAAGCTGAATGGTAACAGGTGCCCCCAAAGCAATAGCTCCTAAAGAATTTATTAGTGCCCCTGTAAAGCATAAGACACAAGAACTATAATAAATTTTTAAAACAGTGGGTCGCTTACCTTGGAATATTTGATATGACGGTGACAAGAAAGAGAATAACAAAAAATATGATCAGAGATGAGGAAAACAAAAAGGTAGGATAAAAATGAGAACAGGATCGTAAATTATATGTTAAATATTCTAATGTTAGAAAACGATACTTATCCCAGGGCTCAATTATTTGCAGTAAAATGTGTTCGGAAGGTCCCTTCTATTATATTCATCCAAAACATAAGCCAATTCAGGATATTGAAGGCAATAATAGCCGGAAATGAAGTGGTAGTTGAGTGTAGACATGATTACCAGCATGACAATTAGGTTGTAGAATTTGGCATCAAACTCAAATTCTGTGTTAACATTTCAAAGTTCTTTAGAACAATCATTGTAAATTTAGCAATAATAAAAGCAGTATACATGCATGTTTTTAGAAGGATGTCAAATATATCATATATGCAATGCATGTTAACAAATAAATAATTACCTTCACATTCCCAGCAGTCTAATGACCAACAGAAAACTAAAAATAATATAATTTTGAATAACTTAAAAAAATTACTTACTGCTTGATATTTTCTTGATGAAGCTAATACATAAAGATTCAAATGACATAAGAAGCTAGTGATCTCTTATAGCCATGAGAAATTGGAGAACTACTAATCTAAAGCCTATGTGAAATTGGCTAAACAAAATTAAAGATTCAAAGTAACAGAGTTTTCAAAAAAAAAAAAAGATTCAAAGTAGGTGGCTTGGTTCTACAATGTATGGCAAGACTTTATTGAGTTTGGATTATTCCAACCTCAACAACTTCCCAGGTCCCTTTTCAACAGCTCCTGCTTGTTTATTTTCATCTTAAATTTAATTTTTTGGTGAATTTTTTTTCTTAAATATTCAGAATGACATGCATCCTAGAGTGTTACTTGGATTCATAATTTCTGCACTTACAGATTTAGCTAACCCTAACAACTAAAATTGCAGTCCCATTTTCATTGAATTTCTTTTTTGTTTTCGTTGGCCATTTTAACACTAATTGCAAAGTTGATTACAATAGCTGGTGTTGAGGCAGAACCCATTATCTACCAACACTCACTATTCCTAAGTAGTCTAAGCATGCCAAAGTTTCTCTTTCATGCCGCTTCCAAAAGGAAAGGTAAAAAATTTGCAGGAAGAAGAAATAAGAAAAGAAAAGCCTAAAATAATGCTAATTAATACATACCAAGCCTTAGCAACGAAGTCATCGAAAGTCATCCCTTGTTTTCATGAGTGTCTTGCATCCAATTTCATGAACCTGAACCGTAGTAGCGTAATAATTGGAATTTGGGTATGAATAGTAATTGCGAAGACTATTATCAGTTAGGAAAGACGAAACAGAAAAAGAAAGCGAACGATAAGAAATTCGATTTAAAAAAAAAATCAGGACCAAAACGCCGACGTTTACTTGAACAGCAGATATCCTTCTCTGAAGTTACAGTAGATACTTTAATCCCATAGTATATAAGCAGCATTTTCAATTTTCGTCTATCGTATTAATTAAGGAAATGATAAATAAGCATCTACCCCTGATTATGAATTTTCATATACTTAATAATTGGGATTTTGCGAATAATGTCATCATTAATTGTGAAAGAATGGAATTATTTAAGCATGCATATATACAAAGTGAAATTCCATCTCAAATGGAGTCTCTCCGATTAATGTTAAAAATGACTAATTGAATAGCATGTAATACACAAATATTTGCCCCAGCAGTGGAAGAAATCCTAATCAATGACACAGACAGCACCCCCAAGAAGATGTATAATCCACTCTTGGCATTTTGTACATTCAAAAGTAAAACAACTCGTGCATGTCTTTATAGTAAAAAGCAAAATTATCAAAAGGAGGGGCTAATTTTATATTTGCTTCTCAACCTATTTCACCTCAGACTGGCCGTACTACTTCCATGCTATTGAGCTCTTCCATATTTTTAAGGTTGGAAGCAGAGGAGGGTGAAGTAGTCTTCCTATTTCTTTTAGAAGTTGTACACCGCAAACATCTTTCTATACAAGGATTTGTGAAGTGAATACAAGTTATAATTACATGAGCAACTTAATTTATGTTAGTTATTTGATTAAACCTGGTAACTATACCAAGCAATCTTTCTGTAGTAACCATAAAAAAAATACAGAACCACATAAGGAGAACCATTATTGCACGGAGCTAGGCAACAATTATACATATGCTTGTCTCTTCCACTATCGACTAGGAATTTTTCTTTGGATAGTTATTTTGGTGAGTAACCAAAACAATATCAATCAGTAGCTCTAGCAATAAGAAATATCTCAAATACATGTCTATATTCCACAAAAAGTGATATTATTATCTATCATAAAATTATAAAGTTCTAACAAAGCTAGCAAATAATACCTAGCTTGAATTCAATGTACTTGTTCTCCAAAAAGAGAGAGAGAGAGAATTCAACATATATACTTGTGATATTAAATACCTTATTTGGAACACTCTAACTTCTGCATGTGAATATATTTCTATTTTTTTTTTCTTTAGATACAATATTTCTAAAATTTAAATCACATACTTAATTATATATTAAAGATAAAATAAAAAAAGTATAAAAGTAGGACATTATAATTATCTTGTATACAAGCCAATGTGCTATATCATTTCATGCTCTCAGTTAAAGACAAAAACATATAAAAATAAAAATAAGGTAAAAGAAATTTCCGGTATCAATAATTGATTGAAATCATCGAGACATATTTTCTTGTTTCGTTCTATTTGTACTTGTTTTAAATACAAATATATATATATATATATATATATATATATATATATATATATATATATATATATATATATATATATATATATATATGAGAAAGGATATTCTTACTATCAAATTTTTCTATTATTATATCTGAAAAAAGAGAAAAATTATATATATTTGAATTTGAAAAAAGAGAAAATGTTGATCAAATGATGATTAGATAGGTAGTGAGTTGGTAACAGAAGATTTTGGTAGTAAGAATATCCCTCCACTATATATATATATATATATATATATATATATATATATATATATATATATATATATATATATATATATATATGGGGTAAACATTTCTCAAGCAGCTTGAGATAAGTTTATCTCCGGCTAGCCCCAAAACTACGTCGTTTTGATTAATGAAGGGTGTTTATGTAATTTTATGTGAATTAATGAAGGGTGTTTCAGTAAAATATATATGATATAAAAATAATTAAAATTACAAAAACATCCTTCATTAATTCACCTAAAATTACATAAACACCATTCATTAATCAAAACGACGTAGTTTTGGGGCTAGCCGGAGATAAACTTATCTCAAGCTGCTTGATAAACGTTTTTCCCTATATATATATATATATATATATATATATATATATATATATATATATATATATATGATCCTTTGACACCGGTGTTAAATTTTAAATTTGACATCTCATCTGAGAGTCGTTAGATAAAAAAAGATTAACGGTTGTCACATGCTTACAAATCAGAGCGGTTGATTTTTTTTGATCTAACGGCTTTCAGATGAGGTATCAAATTTGAAATTTGACACCAGTGTCAAAGGATCCTACCTCATATATATATATATATATATATATATATATATATATATATATATATATAGGGATAGGATCAACTTACACCGGTATAAGAATAAAAACTCTTACACCAAATCTTAACCGTTGATTTCCGTGCATCTAGTGGTTGAGATTTATTAGGAATTAAAAATTAATCAATGAGTGAGACTTAATAAATCTCAACCGTTAGATGCAGAGAATTAATGGTTAAGATTTGGTGTAAGACTTATAATTCTTACACCGGTGTAAGATGATATTGTCCCATATATATATATATATATATATATATATATATATATATATGGGGTAAACATTTCTCAAGCAGTTTGAGATAAGTTTATCTCCAGCTAGCCCCAAAACTACGCCGTTTTGATTAATGAATGGTGTTTATGTAATTTTAGGTGAATTAATGAAGGGTGTTTTTGTAATTTTATTTATTTTGATATCATATACATTTTACTGAAACACCCTTCATTAATTCACCTAAAATTACATAAACACCCTTCATTAATCAAAACGACATAGTTTTGGGGCTAGTTGGAGATAAACTTATCTCAAGCTGCTTGAGAAATGTTTTTCCCTATATATATATATATATATATATTATTTATTTTTATATATATTTATATATACACAAATATGAAAAAAGTTTATAAAAAAAAAACCTAATTTCAAATGAATGATTAGCTTCCATTCCCTTCACATCATACGTTTCCTGTAAATTCTATGAAGCACCAATCTCGTTTATTCTTCTTGAAGAAATAAAACACCTATTTTTTGGAAAACAGAAATAAAACACCTTAGTCACAAACACATTTACTTCTTTTAGCATTTCCCCTTTTTCCAACTCAAAAGTTCTTTCTCTCTCTATCTCTTTAATTTGTCCAGTATTGGGTGTTTAAAGTTTAAGGTGAATGAAAATGATTCTGTGGCATGGTCTCAGTTGTTGTTTTAGTGTTATTTCTCTTTACCTTCTCGGTAGAATCAATGGCGGGGATGCGAAAATTCTTAAGTCCGTAATCACTATCAAGGAACTAACACAATTATTGGATGCGAAATAATTATTGTCGATCATTACGATTTTAAGAAGAGTTGGTTTGAAACCTTAATTAACTGCGAGTTTTGTGGTTTAAGAGGTGTAATAGTAGAAGAAAGGGAAGAGCATCATCTTCTTGAAAACAACGATGTCAGTTCTAGCATACAAGACTTTTCCTTTGATGTTATCCATGAGAATAGAGGTTCCTTGGTATCGAAATTATGGAACTAATCGAGTGCATGTACTTGAGTTGTTGAATTGTAATTTTGAATTTGAATATATTTTTTCCTTTTATCTTGGTTAAAGTTGTTACTCAAACAGAAAAATTCTAATTGATCCTAGGAACTCAAAAATTAAATAATTTTTTTTAAAATAAAAAAAATAGCAAACGAAGGAATTTGGCAAAACCACGGCCCGGTACATGAGGCATAGCCTGATGATTTTTGACAAGGATGATTGTCTCCTTTAGCTCACCAATTTTCAGAGCGATCAAAGCAATACGAACAAGTTCAAAAATACCCGACACGTCCTGAAACGACAAAGAAATAGCAAAAAAGGTTACTAAACGACTGAATTTCACGAAATAAAAGGTGACCTCACTCCCTTTTAGGGAGTGATTTTTGCTCCGAAGGTCGAATTCCTTTCAGAATTGAAACTTTGAGAACGATCCGGAAAAGACAGTCATCTTCCCAATCACTAAAAACACCCAATATCGCGAAAAAAAAATTAATTAAAATAAAAAGATTAATAACCTATTTTACTAAAATAGAACAAAACGAAAGCTAAGAATTAAAGAAAAATATGGTCAAAATAAAAGGGATTAATATTCAGAACAAAAAAATAAAAAAATAAAAAAAAATAAATAATAAAAACCGATGTGATTTCCCCAGCAACATCGCCTAATTTGGCACGAGGTGTCGAACTCGCGCAAATTAATAAAATCAGGTTTATAAAAATTTGTAGTATAGTGAAAACTTGAGTCGTCTCTCAAGGAAATCGCAAGGATTAAAATCACTGAATAAAAACAGAAAATAAAATGGGGGAATTTTGTTTTATTTAAATTAAGAATAAAATGACATGTAAAAATAAAATTTCTTTACTTAAAAACTAACCAACCCAGGATTAGGATTCTACGGACATCCTTCATTGGATAATTGATAATCAATTTGTGGTTGATCCTAAATAATTCGAAATCCCTACAATTGTTTAGGAAACCCCTCTCTAGCCAATCGCCTAGCGTTTGGTCGAATGTGGCGCGTCAATTTATGCAATCGCAAAATATCAGCCCGATTGACCTGAGGTCATTGGGTTAATCAACCTTATCACTAAAGCTAGTGATTAATTTCTACCCAAGAACGCGATCACGTATCTCAGATTGAACTTCCACAGTCGCGCGATGTCAACCTGAGTTGGGAAAAGAAATAAATTTGGTTCATAAAAAGCACAGATCCTTTGGATTAAAACATAGAATCCTTAATCCTTGGGCTGATTAAGGTAAACATAATTAAAAATTAAGAAGAAGAAGAAATCGATTGATCCTCAAAGAAAAAGCCGTCAAACGTACAAACTCTAAATCGAAGAATGCCGACAAGTTTTCTAAACGAACCCTTTTAACTCACATCACAACCGGGTTAGGGTTCAACTGATTTTGGCGCATAATAATAAAATAAACAAAATCAGAACTAAAACTATGGCTTTGGGCCTTAAATACATTGGGTTCTAATTTAATTTACAAGTTCAAACGTGAAAATAAATTTCCCGTAAAACACGTCCATTTTGGGCTCAGGTTTCGACAATCTTCCCGTCCGAATTGGGCTTCAGTGGCTGAAATAGTGGTTGTAGTCCTTTCTGTTAGCTACTAAATGCAATAAGAACAGAGTCAATCGGACATATGTAGAATGAGATATGGACAAAATACAAAAGTAGTGTAAATTTGGAAAAATTTTAACGAAAATCAATTAAATCAAATTAAAATCTGGAATTCTAATTTGAGCTAAAATACCTTTATTTAACTCAAATAAGTTGTAAAAATACTAATCAAGAGTAATAAATAATTGTAACAAAATATGCGTTATCATGTCCCGAGTTGGTGTCGATGCCACATAGCGGGCCACAGCCGTTGCATATTATATTGATATTTTTGATGATATAGTTGACCCACAAAAGTTTATATATTATCATTACCATTCTACGTACAACTTTCAAAGCTTCATGCATGATAAGTTGCTAGCAAAAAGGAGTTGCATGCAGTTTTCATTTTTTTCACGGGCTACGATGTTTATTTAAATATTAAACATTGATTACCCAAACGTTAGCTGGATTATTTTATTTTGGTATATAACTTTCAATCAATTTTTTTATATATAAATTTGTCCAAAGATGCATGCAAATGATGCATTGTAATATTTCTTCTTCTTGGTTGGTCAATAATCTTTTATTGTAAAAAAGTCCGCGGGCTATGCTACTATATAACCCACCTAAACCAACTATAAACAAAGGCACAAGAAGTTGAAGAAATCTATACATTCAAACCAATTATATTCAGGTCGTTTCAAGTATGGCTTCACCAATCAAATTCACATTGTTCACAGCTTTTTTAATTGTTTTAGTTGCGGGTGTTGCCGCTCAAGATACCTTAATCGATGATCATGATAATCATGCAGATGGACTCACTAATCATGCAGTGATGGGTGGACTCTTTGCCTTTTTGCTTACAATTCTCATAGCGAGAGATTT
Source organism: Gastrolobium villosum (assembly GCA_032173675.1). Classification (NCBI taxonomy): domain Eukaryota; kingdom Viridiplantae; phylum Streptophyta; class Magnoliopsida; order Fabales; family Fabaceae; genus Gastrolobium; species Gastrolobium villosum. Next base: position 7,471 of record JAVKPL010015048.1, on the reverse strand, counting down.
GCTTTAAGATCTCTTTCAGTTTCTTTCAACAGCTCCCCTTTTTTCTTCGTGCTTGTTTTTAGTCTTGCAATGTCATACACATTTTGGACTTCTCTATGTTGTTTGGAATTGTGTAGTAATAAGCTGTGATTATCTATATATAGTGTATATGCAGCATTGTCAAGAGTGCGAGCCAATGATATATATGCTTCTTTGTAATGTAAAATTGAAATTTGATGGGGAGTAACCAAACGAAGCATATCTTTACACTAAAAAGCAAAATTATCACCCTATGAAAAAGAGGGGCTAATATTTTGTTGCCCTCTATAATTAACGGTCCTTAAATTTAATATTTCCCAACTATTATTTAGCCCAGATAAACAAAAATAAATTATGATTATTATTCTAGGTAGGGTATAGATATATATTTATAAAAGATTTACGTTGGGAATGATTTTATTTATTAAATATGATTGACAGTCTTAATGTTTCCTAATTTAGATTTAAAAATTTATTACAAGAATACTTATTATAAAATTTATAAATATAGGTATATTACTGAATAGGATTCTAAACATACACAGAAGGGTTAATCAAAACAAAGCTACATATAGTAGCAAATAATTAATACCTAGAATTCAACATACTTGGGATGCCTGTGTATATATTTCTAAAATTTAAATTACATACTTAATTATATATTAAAGATAAAATAAAAAAAAAGTATAAAAGTAAGACATAATAATTATTTTGTATAAAAGCAATGTGCTATATCATTTCATGCTATCACTTAAAGACAAAAACGTATAAAAATAAGAATAAGGTAAAAGAAACTTCTGGTATCAAGAATTATTTTCTTGTCTAGTTCTATTTGTACTTGTTTATATATATATATATATATATATATATATATATATATATATATATATATATATATATATATATAGTTCGCTTTTTCTGCAGTAAGCTCAATACGATGTCGTTTTAGGGCGAAAATCATGGTGTTTTTGTAATTTTAATTTATTTCAAGGTTATAACAGTCTTTCTATTTAAATTTTTTTAAGATTTCAATATCTAAATGACGTCGTTTTGGGAATAAATGCAGATAACTTATCTGCAGTAACTGTAGAAACATTTTCCATATATATATATTAAAAAGAGAGAATAAGTTTTCTAAAGATATTTTAGACAAATTCATCTAATGTTCACCGAAACGACATAATTTTGAGGTTGAAAGATTAAAAAATTAAAATGATAAAGACTATTATAACTTTGAAATAAATTAAAATTACAAACACATCATGATTTTCGTCACAAAATGACGTTATTTCGGTGAATATTAGACAAGTTTGTCTAAAATTACTTTAGAAAAAATGAACCCTTAAAATAATAATAATAACAGCCTAATTTCAAATGAATGATTAGCTTCCATTCCCTTCAGATAGTACGTTTCCTACGATTCTATGAAGCACCAATCTCTTTTATTTTTCAAGAAGAAATAAAGAACTTTTTTTTTTGGAAAACAAAAATAAAGCACCTTAGTCACAAACACATTTACTTCTTTTAGCATTTTCCTTTTTTCCAACTCAAAAGGCATTTCTCTCTCTGTCCAATATTGGGTGTTTAAAGTTTAAGGTGAATGAAAAAATTTCTTTGGGATGGTCTCAGTTGTTGTTTGAGTGTTATTTCTGAAGGTTTATCATCAGAAACGCGGAAGTGCATCGTACTGATGTAATGAAGAATAAAGACACTGCTTTGATTACCTGGGGTAAAGTAGCGAACGTGACGATTTTTCACGTACAGTTCTTCTTATCAAGTCTCACGATCTGCAGCAACACACCACAAACGGTCACAATTTCGCTCTATGATTGATCATCCCGGCTATGACTCAAGGGGATCAGGGGGTAGTGTGGGCAATCGTTCAGAAGATGATCGGTCTGCCTCTTTGGTGTGTTTCTAATGTCTGTAATCCCAACAGGCACTAGAGAGAAAGCCTCTTTTGTGTGTTTCTAGTAGTGAACTAGCCCAAAGCTCCATGGGTTAAAATTAGACTTTGGGCTCATTCTCACTTGAGCTTAAGTGAAAAGAGGATACTAAACCCAACAATTTCTTTTTACCTTCTCGGGATAATCCGTGGCAGGGATGCAAAAATTCTTAAGTCCGTAATCACTACCAAGGAACTAACACAGTTATTGGATACGAAATAATTATTGCCGGTCATTACGGTTTCAAGAAGAGTTGGTTTAAAACCTTAATTAACTGCGAGTTTTTGGTTTAAGAGGTCTAATAATAGAAGAAACAGAAGAGCATTATCTTCTTAAAAACAATGATGTCAGTTCTATAATAGAAGAATTTTGCTTTGATGGTATCCATGAGTATAGACGTTCCTTGGTATCGAAATTGTGGCACTAATCGTGTGCATCTACTTGGAGTTGGGGAATTGTAATTTGATTTTGGATATATTTTTTTCTTGTATAGTGTTTAAAGTTGTTACTCAAACAGAAGATTCCTATTCTGTTTTATCTGATAGGAGTTATTGTAGATGATAGATTTTGTTACTATTTTTTAGGGACAAGAAACAATTCTATTTCACTTTAATATGTATAAATAGACCATTTGAGTTTAAGGAACTTAATTGAAGATGAATTTCATCATACTGGTTCTGGTGTTTTAACATGGTATCTGTACCGTTGGAATCTATAAGCCCACTATGTTCCCTTAAAGGGTGTATGATCACTGTATGGGGGATACCTATGGTTTTGGTAAAGACCAGGCCAAGAGATATTTTCCCAAGTATAAGCAGATAATCAATACAAGTACAAAGCTGTAAGAGAATTCAAGTAATAGGCTAAATAACGATACATAACATGCTTTCAGTTGTGCCCCCTGGGGGCTATTTATAGGGATCATGGTGTGGATAGATAAGGGAGGGAGGTCAACTCTCCTTGGAATACACTCCTATGATAGCAGTGTTGGGTGGTTTAGGCGCTGACGCTGTGGCAGCGCTGCACCCCCTGCTACTGGCGATGCCAGTGTTGGGCAAAGGGAGAGTTTCCCTTTGTGATACCTGCGGCGACTGCCTTTGGTGGTTAACGTCCCAAGGTAAGACGTTTTGGTGTATCTCTCGGGTGTGCTGCACCTCGGTGGATGCGAAGGTCCACGTCAGCCCTTAGGGCTAACGTGGAACTGGAAAGGGGTTTGGGCCAGAGAAGTTGGGCTGTTGGGGCGGTTGGCCTGTTAAGGCAGTTGGGCCACTAGGGCGATTGGGCCATCCAGAACAGGAGCCCCCCAGCTTGGTAGCATGCGTAGGATGGTGCCAAGTTAGAGTCTTTGGGCGTTACCTTTAGGGCGACCGTCCTAAAGGGTTGGGCCAGAGAAGTTGGGCCCCTTGGGCGGTTGGCCTGTTGAGGTAGTTGGGCCGTCCAGAACAGGAGCCCTCCAGCTTGGTAGCATGCGTAGGATGGTGCCAAGTTAGTCTTTGGGCGTTACCTTTAGTGCGATCGTCTTGATTTCTTATCTAGCGACATTGCGAATGGGAGAGTTTGAGGCGTCTGGTGGTCTGTGCAGGGGCGTTCGCTGGTCAGCCACCGCCAATGTTGCATTGGGGGTGTGTCCCGTATAGTGCAAGGGCGTTCTAAGGTCAGAAACTGCCGATTTAGAATTTGGGCGTTTTACCTTCTGGGCCTGGGATAGCAACAGTTTTTTCTTCCGCTCTTCCAGGGGTGTTTTAGGTCTTTACCCTTCTGTCGTGCCTCTTCGATTCTCGTGCAAGTATTTATGACGCCTTCTTAATCATTACAGGCCATTGCGTTGTTTCGAGATACGACGCATTGAAGTGACATGATTGACATTTGTTTTGAAATTACCATCTGGCTGTTTATCATATCCGTTCGTCGAACCACGTTACCACATCTAACGGTCTGAGATAGAGCAGCTCATCATGACCGCCAATCAATCCTGGCTGCAACATCCGACGGTCGGAGATCAAGCGGCAGTGTAGTGTCATACAATGACACGTTGCGTTCCATTTCTTCTTTAAAAGGGGGGAATCGGTTTTTGGCAGACATTTCCTGCCTTGAAACCACTTTGAACTTTTCTTCATCGTGTCCTTCCAATCGACCTTTCTTCCTCTACGACTGTGCATAATCTTCAGGTATAGTGTCTTACCTTTCCTTTTGATTTTTTATGTATATCTTTTCTTCTACTTCTTTGTTTTTATTCTGGGTACTGTAAGGTTATGGGTATCCCTGGGTTGGTTTTGCCGGAGTTTGAAATCAAAGAGGAAGAGTTTGACGAAGCCTTCGACTCAGTCGAAGGCTGTACGGTGGGGGTCAGCAGTTCTTTTCCATCTTCGCGTTCTCTGGTTCCGGGGGTGGAGTCACTGCCCCACGGTAAAATCCCGGAATTGCTGGGGTTTTCCGAAGAAGAGATTCAGAATCTCTTACCAGAACGAGCTTTAGGGCCTGTAGTTCCTTATCTGGGTGAGGCGTCTGGTTCTGGTAGACGTCATCCTATTAGATCTAGGGGGCGACGGTCAGGGAGTTCCAATGAGAGGGTTAGGGCTCGGCCTTCTCATCGTCATGGTTCGGGCCTTCCGCTCATTCAGTTGGGCGAGGTGGTGGTTTATGCCATCGTGCTTCTCGGCGTTCTGCCTTTGGCGTAGGGCGACTTATTCGCCCTTTGTCTTCCGTTAATCAGCTTCCCCAACATCGCCCAATAGAAAATTATTACAAACCTTCAAACCCGCCTGCCAATTATTCACTTGCTCTAAGTACTTCAAGAGGGTATATACCCCCAATTCCTGCGTCTTTCTATTGCCGTAAATATGACGAGTCCACGGATAACCGATTGGGTAGATTACATCCAAAAGACGGACGTCTTGTTAGGTATGGTGTGTGGGGCGCCATATATGAAGACTTGGGGCTTTATAAGATACCACCTGCTTGGTGGCCTTCTTCATTAAGCTACTCATATTTTTATGCTTCGAGTTCTTCAGAAACTTCTGATTCTGATGGTAAGTAGTTTGATTTCCCGTCATTTTTTCTTGTAGTAATTGGTGTGGGTGTTGGCGGTTGTAGAGGTGAGGTACAGGGCGAGATGGATTTTCTCTTCTCTTTTTAGCCGTCGTCTTGATTTGGAGGTCGAGTTGAGTTTATTACTCCAGGTAGAATTCTTTCCTGACTGATGGAGATTGTTCAGCCGGATACTCGCCTTGAGGCGCGGGATTGGGTAGACCCGGAAATTGTTGCGTCATCCTCAAGTTATGCTGACAAGGATGTTCTGCGTCGCCATTACCAAACTGAGCCCATGTTTATGATTACTCAAGATGGCGCGAATGAAGCCAAGTGGCAGCCGATTGCGGTGACAAGTGACCGACGAGCTTGTGACGCGCCAAGTGACGCCAAGAAATCTCTATGGCGTTTCATGGTTTACAAAACCCATTTTACAGATCAAAAAGTGAGGTTTCCTCTCACTGAATTTGAGATGGGAGTGTTATCCCATTTACAGGTCGCACCTTCACAGTTGCACCCAAACGCTTGGGCGTTTGTTAGGGTATTTGAGAGTATATGCCGGTACTTTGAATGGGAGTTTTCTGTGCGGTTATTCTTTTATCTGTTCCAAGTATCGCCGAATAAAAAACTTGGGTGGGTCTCTCTGAAGGCGAGGACCTCATTGGGAGCGATATTTGCTCAATATGCCAATTCATATAAGAATTGGAAACACACTTTCTTCTGGATTTAGCCGACGTTGGGCGATGGGGAGCTTCCATTTTTTGTTGATCCGGAGACTAGACATTGTCGATTTCCTTTGTATTGGACTAAGGCCCACTATGGGGTGCCCGCCGGTCGCTATTCTTATTCCTTTGGGAGCTTGATGCTTGGAGAGCGTGCGGTAGTTGATTGGTTTGTGGAGGTTAAGGTTTTTTGCCTGTATGGCCGACGCAGCAAGTGTTGTGCCATGGAGGTGTGATGGCGTTCTGAGTGTTTACTTTATCTTCATTTTTCTTTGTAGCTTCTAACGCCTTCTTTATATAATCAGTATTTAATCACTTTTCCTTTTTTTTTGACTTGTAGTTGGGAGGATGGCGGCTGATTCTCTGAGGCTTGCTCGTGAGGCGGCTGCGAGGCAACAGGCTCGGCAGGGCGAGGATCCTTCAGCTCAACCTACCCTCGCGCCGAAGGATACGGGCAAGGGTAAGGCGGTGGCTCCCAGAAAAAGGGAAAGGTTCGCTCTGCCGCCGACATTCCTGCGGAGGAGTTGAGGAGAAGGGCCAACCAGCCGATAATTAGAGAGGCGACTGGAGTTGTTGGCAACTCTTCAACCAGTGAGTCCACGCTGGGTGGCGGGTCGCCTGCCCTGGGAGGATCCGATTTGCAGCGTGGCGCGTCCACGAGCTTATCGCCGACTCGGCCATCCAAATCCTCACGCCATGGTCATTTTGAAGGTGGCGGTAACTCTTTTGGTAGTGATCGGGTAGTCGATCCCCCTTCGACTGAGGGCGATCAGGTTCCGATTGCTTCAGTGGCTCAGAGTTCTCCAATCGCCGCTGCTGCAGTTCCTATTACGAGCGCCCTTACTTTGTCAGAAAGGGATCTTGCATGAGGATATCCAAACATTGGATGTCCCAAGTTGGTGGTCCCATCGCGCCTTGATCAACAGCAATTACTGGATTGTACTCAAGTGGTTGTTGGTCGCATCTTTGCGATGCAGGAGATTGCCTTGGCGGTGGATGAGAAGTGCTCCGTGCAGGCAGATCGCCTTGACGATCTAGGGCTACAAATGGATGGCCTTACTGCTGATGTGGGGTGTCTGGGCAAAGACCTTTCTGACAGGGATACTTCCATCAAATCGTTGACGGCGCGGTTGGCTAGTGTTGACGAAGATGTGAAGCGTCTGAAGGGTGAGAAGGGCGCTTTAGACAAGGCGTTGGAGGATATCAAAAAAGAAAAGGGCATCCTCCTGACTGAGAAGGATGAACTTGCTGCCAAACTGTTCATGACTGAGGGGCCCATGCTAAAGATGAAGATCTTAACAAGGCCCTTGGTCAAGTTGAGAAATTGGAGGAGGCTCTCGCCAACCTGATGACTCAAGCTTTCAATAGCGCTCTTCAGCAAGTTGCTATCAGATATCCTGGTGCTGATTTGACGGGTTTTGACCCCGCCTATGATGTGGAGGATGGTAAAATTATTGAGCGACTTGATGGCGACGTCGTGAAGGTTATTGAGGAGGCGCCTGAAACTGACGACGATGAAGGGGCACGTGGGGCGCTCCCCGTTTCTGATAGCGAGGATGACCAAAGAGTCCAAGGTGGGCATGAGGCCTCTGACGCATCTTTGCCTACGGATGTGGCGGGTGGTGGCAGCAAGACTGTTCCTGATCAGGTGTCGAGCGGTGAAACTGAGATGGTGAATGCTCCGGATGTTGAGAAGGAAACGACTGGATAAATTGCTAAGTATGTGAACCCCTCAATGTAAAAATTTTCATTTTCTTT
>JAVKPL010015043.1:0-95614 GCA_032173675.1 Gastrolobium villosum | reverse complement strand
ACAACAGTTATCATGCCAGTTTGGGTATGGCCCCTTATGAGGCCTTGTACGGCCGTAGATGTAGAGCACCTACTTGTTGGATGAAGATTGGAGAGAGACAGTTAGTATTCATTCGATTATCACCCACTACAGGTGTTGGGCGTGCCTTGGGAGTGAGAAAGTTGAGTCCGCGGTTCATTGGGCCCTACCAGATAATAAAGAGAGTCGGACCGGTGGCGTATCAACTTGCTCTACCTCCCAACTTGGCAAATTTACATGACGTCTTCCATGTGAGTCAGCTTCGCAGATATATATCTGATGATTCACATATTGTACAGCCCGATGACATAGAGGTTAAGAAGGATTTGAAGTTCGTTGTTGGACCTTCTAAGGTTCTTGCTCGAGATGAGAAAAGGCTTCGAAATAGAGTCATTCCCATGATCAAGATTCAATGGGAAGGATTGACACCTGACGATGCCACATAGCGGGAGGATAATATTTTGATATCAGGTATGATCCGATTTTGAGGACAAAATCTTTTTAAAAGGTGTGGTGAATATAATAACCCTAATTATATAACTTTTATATTAGAGAGTTATGATGAGGACCTTATGGTCATAAATAGAATGAGAATGAAATTCTAAGAATTTGGATACCCATATTGAGGGTATTCTGAACAGTTGAGTTTTGATCTGTTATTTTTAACTGCTGATGCAGTAACAGTCAGTAGAATAGCTTCAAGAGAGCAAATTATTGTTAGAGATCTAATCTAATGATATAAACATCATGAATGAGGTTAGGATATGATTTGATGAAGATTGATACCCATATTGGGGTATTTTTGAAAAGTCACTTTTGCCGGGTATTTTGTACTGCTGTAGCAGTAGTCGGTAGAATCCCGAAACGGGAAAAAGGTGAGAAAATGGAAATAAAGACCAATATATGCCTAACAAGTCATAATTAGACCAAAAATATTAAAGTTAAGATGATTATGAAATCCGGGTACAGTTAAAAACACCGGTAAAGACTATAGTGCAATTAAACAACTGTTAGTGGATCTGTGATCAACTAATCAAATTTTTAAGTTATGAACATGATAATTAGAGAAAATTAATGTTAAGTACTTAAAGTTAGAGTTTTGGGAGTTTTCGGGTAAAAATTTGACGACGGATCAGTTAAAAATTACACCGGGTCTCACTAAAGGACGAATGCCACTTAAGTGACATGGAAACCCTAATTAGGGCACCTTCCCCTCTCATTTCAAATCTGATCAGCCCCCTTCTCACTTCTCTCTCTAAAATTCAAACTTCAAATTTTGCTCTCACTTCTCTCTAAGATTTCATCTCCAAAACCTCACCAAATCACCAAACCTCCTTCATCAAAGTTGTTCCTATCATCATCCTCTTCAAGAATATACCATTTTTGTTGTTAGAAACCAAAATTTCGTGGTGACTCTCCTTCCATACAGCCATGGTGTTGACAAGTTCAAGCCTTAGAGATGATGTTTTGAGTTCTCTTTGAAGAACACTCCTTTGGTGCTTGTCTACTTGAGTTTTGGTGTAAGTATCTTGAATCTTTTTCTTGAAAAATCCCACCTTTGAGTTGTGTTCTTGAGTTCTAACTTTGAGTCTTTCTTAAAGGTGTGTTCTTTGTGGAAAAGATGCATCCTTGCTTGAGAAAAGTGGAAGCTTGAGGCCTTGGAGCTAACTTGAAGAAGTAAGCATGATCACTTGGAGAAATGTTGACAAAAATGTTTTCCCATCCACTATATGATTCAGCCATCATGAGTTTTCTATGGGGTTGATGTTTTAATTTGATAAAAATGTGTTCTTGATGGTCTAAAGTGTGGATAATCATAGGAGGAACCATGGGAAAGGTTAAAAATGCAACCTTTAACCTTAAGAACACTAATTATGACTAAGGAATGGATTTGAACCCTAATAATACACTTAATCAAATCTGCCCTAAACAGTATGATTAGGGTTTTATGTTTAAAATTTAATTAGATGATGGATTAGTGGACTAATTAAGTGTAGGACTTAATTAACTAATGAAATGACTAAGAAATAGGCTTAAAAATACTAATATTAACACCTAAACAATTCAGCCATGTAGGCTTAAGATAGGGTCACTATGTTAAAATTAATATTAATATCTCATTAGGATATTAATTTAGTGGTTAAGTGAAGTGGACTTTGCATAATACACTAATTAAGGATTAAACTCTAAAATTGGACTAAAGTAGGGTTTAGTTACACTAATTAAGTAATTAGTAAAATTTAATTATCATGACATAATGAGACTAATGATATTTCATAATGGGACTTAATAATAGAAAAATCCAAGAATTAATGTGAATTAGGATTTATAATCAAAAGTAACTAAGGTTTGTTAAGTAAACACATTTAAGGCTAGGTAACCAGTTTTTAGGCAAAATTGGGGAGAGCATATCTCCCTCCACAGAGGTCATATAGGGTTGTGCCTTATATCAAATTGAAGATTGAGATGTTATCTATGTGGTGTCAAAATTTGGTATCAATTGAAGATGTATTTCATTCTGTATGTTCGTTTGAGTGAGGACTGCACAGGGAGGCCATGTACAGGGGCGCTGGACATGGCTGCAACTTCTACGAATTGTTTCTCCCTCTGTGCTTACTCAAATTAGGCTCATAATATGTCGAATTAAAGATAAAAGTGTCTAGTTGTCTACATAAAAATTTGAGAGCAATTGGTTTAGTAGATTTTCCAGAATCGCAGAAATGGTAAAAGATGTTTAGGGCCCTGTTCGGAGTTGGCAAACAGCTTTGCTTGTCCAACTTCAAATGGTGATAACCGGAGCTAGGAAATTTCAAATGAGGCATGTGATACCTTGTTGGAAAGGTAATTGAGTCTAGATTAACATACTAAAAGATGAGAATTTTATAACAAGTGAGTTTCTCTCAGTAACTAGAAAACAGAAGCATGTACAGTTTTGGGAAAACCGTAAAAGTGATATTTAAGCTAAGTGGGCTTAGAAGAACCCTTATTAACTTATAATAATCATAAATATGGCTTGGATGAGTTGAAAATAGTCTAAGTGAGTCTTGCATGTGATTCTAAGCTATGTAAGTAATTGAAGATTAAAGTGACTTGTAATAATGCACTAAAATATGTATTAAGTAATAATTGGTCTAGACTTGTAATGGGCATAATATTGGCATATGAGTATGAAAAGTGGAATCATTAAATGATTAAGTCGTTGATATGACTTGATTAATTATTATTAATTAATGATGTGAATGGTTCCTACTCTAGGTGTGCCTAGAGAACCGTGCACTTGAGGATTTTGTTGGAGCATACGTATTATATTGGAGTGTGGGCTTGTGCTAAGCTCCCTAAGGTAAGCTCCTAGTTCTAGTTGACTCCTCTCTCTTGTGGCCCCACCATGATGGTGGGCATTATGGTTGTATTGTATGAGAGTATATGGTATGATGTATATGTGCATTCATTCACATTCATATAGATGTTATATGATCTTGATGTTATGATGATGCACTAATGATATATGTTATGAGGATCCTGGCCAGTGATCATGGTATGTAGGCTGCTTATGACTTGACTCTGGGAGCTATTTCATACTGAGATTGTGTTGACTGTCTATGGCTTGACCCTGGAAGTCACACATGTGTAACTGTCTATGGCTTTGACCCTGGGGTTACACAAGGATGATATGATGATGCTATGTTTATGATGTATGCTTGTATTATATGCTTTATATCTGACTTATCATGCAGGAAGTGGGCTCAGGGGTTAGAGGATCCTCTATGAACCTTGAGCTTACTGAGATGTTGTTATCTCACCCCGTTTGGGGATATCATTTCAGGTACCCACAGTAGTGGTGATGCTTCTAGGGGAAAGGCCCCCGCATTGGAGTAGTTGATGATGCAGCTGATGATTTTATATTATGTTTAGATTTGATGTTGGCATGTAGACTTATTAACATGCTTAATTATTTTATGGAGATTATTGTATGTATTTATTTAGGCTCATGATAGTATTCTTAGAGCCATGGATTATTTACTGATGCTTTCATACTTTGAATTAATATAGACTTGATGCATGTTTTCAGTTAATTTGGGCACGGAGCCTTATTAATTGTATTGACCCATTGAGGGGATTGCAGTCTGTGTGGACTTGCAAGCTATCTGTTTAAATTATTATATCAATTAGGTTATCTGTATGTGTGGGATCATGTTCCCAGTTATCTGAAATATAGCCGTTATGCTGTCCGTGAGACTCTGTCAAGAATGACACTTGATGTTATATCTTGATGGTCAATGGCCACTAATACAGGCTTATGGAATAAATTAGTAGATGTATGTTTAGATTTACACTTTCGCAGTATCTCACGTGAACGTTTCTAGAAATGTTTTTATAAAAGGTTTTTGGAAAAAGTTTACTCGTATTTTTATAAGACGCTTTATTCCTTTTCAATAAAGTCTTCCGCTGTGAATGTTAAATATCATGTATGTTAACAACCGGAGTACTACGCCACCCTTGGTGGTTGTAGAATATCTCTTTACCATGAAAATGCCTCTACTCCATCTGTCACTCCATATCAAATACCAATATTTTCATAAGCGCACTACTATTAGTAGTACTTATATATACCACAAGATCATAATTTCTTTACAATTCTCATTATTGTCTTACTCATGACTGCACATCTCAACCATCCTGTTCATTTATCACTGATACGTCTACCAATTTGAGTCGACATCCACTAACTGCAATAGTGCCTTCATGGTACATATATCTTGTGTCATCCATGGTGATTCCTTCACTTTTTCTCATACATATTACACAAAATCATATACTCATCAGTAGTTCACCTCACTTGTGTTTAGTCAACACTATCTCTTTAGGGAATTCACTCCCATAATTCAATATCTCTCACATTACCAATCTACCAGCATCATACTTTCACGTGGTCAAACCTCGTAGGATTACTCATCACATATTCTATTTGTTTCTCTGCTTGAACCATCCCAATTCATTCAAGTGCACCGCACTTGTCCTGGTCTCATAACTGCTAATCAAACATGACGTGTTTAACTCACGCATACGAATATCTGTTCCCTTTTCCCAATAATTCTTCAGGTTCAAAACCTCTCGCCTTGATGAAGTCTATTCACCAAGACCACTTGTACATAATTGTCTTACTATTCTACACATATACTTGGAATTTCAACAATCTCATAAGCTCATCTCTGTTATATGTTTATTTCTCATAGTACTACAAAGTTCGTCTATGCTCATATTGTACATATCATAAATTGTACACCACTGTTGCTTATAATACGCTTTTCTCTTGACTTTCATCGAAGTCAGATATAATATTTAAATATGTTTTCCTTATGCCTTCTAATATTCATATTTGACTTACTGTCGTCTTTGTCCATGGAGCAGTTGACACTGTAGCCACAACATCAGGCTAAATACTCACATTCGGTGCTTCAAGGTTACTACGCAGGCTTCTTACGATGACCAGACATGTAACACAAAGGAATGGGTTGATCAGACCCACACTAAGGAATTACATATACAGTAATCGATAAGAATCTACATACAACTATGCAGCACATAACACATCTATATATATTATCAGAGTTCCCTAACAAAACTGCTCTGATACCATAAAATGTAACAGTTCGTTGTACACCGGTATTGTTAACATTAATTATGATATTAAGCGCAGTTACAATCACAACAATTCATTTATAAAAATGAGAATAAACTTTTTCTGATTATTACGCGAACAGTAAAGTATAAAAAGCGTAATAATAAAAAGCTATGATCGTAACTGAAACACTAGCGGAAGACTTACTTAACTATTTATACACTTTATTTTATTACATACAAAACACTAAGGGGTTCCCATAAACCCACTTAGCCAATTCCTCACATTTTACATTTTTACCAACTTAACCAGATTCACTAATTTATTTTTCTGCGAACACAAAACAAAAATCCAAACCTAGACTTTAGGTTATCTTTTTTCCTTATTCAATTACCTTTCTAACAAGCTATCACACACTCGATTCCGAGCTCGTGAGCTCCGGTTATCGCCGTTTGAAGTTGGACAAACAACATTGCCCACCAATATAGGCCTAAAGCCCTTCCATCATAATACGCATACATCAATGGTATATTTACAATACTGAATTACAATTACACTTACAACTTTAACTTCAATTTATAATAATCCACATATTACAACTTTACTTAACAAATGAATTCATAATTAAAATGACAAATATGATACACTGAAGTAAAATATGCATCACTACTCCACTCATCATCATGCGGGCTTCTTGCCCGCTGCTCCATATCCACTGGTACATCCTGAAATAAATGCCCCGAGACGGGGTGAGATATACAGATATATCTCAGTAACCAAGAGGTTCTGGAGAAAACTCCGCCCAATGGTTCACTTCGATGTATATCAATAATATAAAAAACCATCACTGTTATAAAACGGGATAAAACAAGGGATTTAGAGAAAGGGTGAAATATCAGAAACAACTACGACATGCGGGATGGTAGCTACCAATACCATGCCATGTCCTCGACTATACGCCTATGGGTACTACCCCTGGCGTGTTCATAGAACAACCCACCAAGGTACTCCTTCCAACCAGATACACCCGAGACTACCTAGTGTGCTCCTATCCGGATAACACACCACGACCTTGGATCAACTGGAACTCCCTCTCGGAGACCTATCCAGTGGTAGTCCGGAAACTTGCCCGAAGGCTAAAAATATCTACTGGCCAGAGATCTGGTACATAAGTACCCACTGTGATAATGCATGCATGCTCATGTTATTCTACACTACTCATACACATTTCCTACCATCACCCTCAATGGGTATGGTGGAACACACAAGAGGAACAAGCCCCAGTACCAAGAGGTTACCTTTCTTTTTATCTGTCCACTGAGTTCCGCAGAAACTCCACTTATAGCTTGATACATAGGGAATGCCTACATAGAGGTCAATTCCACACACTTAGAACTTTAAACCACACTTGAATTTCACAAAACATGTGTAAATCACATCACTTACCTCAATCCACTTGGTCCAGGACCAAGGGCAATCCACTGTTTCACTGTTCCGGTTTTAAATCCACGTACGGCAACCTATACAACCATGTATAGCCGTCAGTTTCAGTCAAATTACGTCAAAACGCAAAAATGTCAATTTTCTCCCCACCACCTTGGAGGGTTCGGCCCATATAGTGTTAATTTAGGTTTTATTTTTCTAAATTCTCTTTCTCATTTTATTACACTTCCTTAGGTTACTAAAAGGCTAGTTCAATCGCCGTTTTTCTCTTTTACGACTTTTACGCAACGTTTTGCGAAATATTTCACTTTAGGCACATTAGGCCAATTTCACTACTTATTATTTTTGTATTTATCCTTCCACATGCCAATCACCACACAACCCTACTAATTACATTTTCAACACACAACACATCACTAAAATTTTCCAAAACATCCATTCCCCAATTTACCTCAAATGGCCGAAATCTCACTAGTTCGTGTACAATGAATTTCTATCAATTTTAACTACTACACACCTCATATCATCCTATTATTTCATCATACAATCATACAACCACTCACCAATACACTCCTAACACATTTTCAAAGTTCAAAGTCTTGACACCTCAAAATTTTACTAAGTTAAAAATCAACATTTTTCACCAAAAATTTTCATAGCATTTCTAGCTTTAATACATCATTCTAAGGCATTATCCTCTAATAGACATTTTCCATTTGAGCTCTCTAACATCACACATCATACATGCAAATTTTATGCCTCAAAATCAAATCAACACATTCAACCAATTAAAATGCAAGAACACTCACCCAAATGGTAGGTACAAGACTCCTCCTAAGCATAATCCGCCATTGGAGCACTTGGAAGCTCCAAGAACACAAAATTTCCTCCCAAAATTGCAACTTAAAATGGCCAAGATCTCCTCACACACACGATTTCAAGGCTCAAGAGTGGTACCAATGCGTTTGGAAGGTTGTTTCCAACAAATTTCAACACAAAAATCACTTGATTTGGTTAAGAATTGATGAAGTTATAAGGAAATGAATTTTGAAGGGGAAATGAGTTTTTGAGGGAGGGCTGCGGGTTTCTTCATGAAGGAGGAGGGAAATGATGATGAATAGTGTTCTAGGGTGATGTGGCTTAAGTGGTTTAAGTGGGGTGGGTCCCACGCCACCTCACGCGATTTAAAATTCATCCGAACTGTCACTAAACGTTCAAAAATTCACAACCTATTTAGAAAATCTAATTTTTAACATTAACCATTCTCCTTTAATTATACTTGATCAGATAAATCCGGAGGTTCCCGGTCATTCGGAGAAAACACTGTTTTACGCTATTGCGCGCGCCGTTGGCACGCTTCTCAAAACTGACTTAATTCCATCGAATATTTCCAGAAATCACATTTCTTATTTCTATAGACCATTTATAAATCATATTTGAAACCTAGAGCTCAAAATTCCACTGGCACATTTTACGGTGCAATCTTACTGCGGTATTTTTACTCGCGAAAAATACTATTCACTGATTTTTCTGAAACTTGCCTATCCACTCAATTTTTCGTTCTAAATCCATTTCCAGACTTATTTTTATCATCTGAGACCTTCTACTCAATTTTTATCTTCCTAGGGTTGCGTGTTGACTAATTATCGTTTTGCCCTTTCTTTGTATTTTGGCCTATACTTTAGGATTTTTACTAATTCTTCACTTAATCACTCATTTAATATTTTAATACTTGATTTAAAATTGCGAGGTGTTATAGGAGCTTACCTCGCTGAGCTTATAACAAGCCCAACTCCAATAGTAAAACACGTATGCTCCAATAATTCCTCAAGTGCCAAGTTCTCTAGGCAAACCTAGAGCATGAATCATTTACATCATTAATACTCAATCACTTAATAATTCCTTATTTCATTCTTACATGCTATTAATATGCCCATTACAAGTCTAGACCATTTATTATTTAATTACATATTTTTAGTGCATAAGGAATTGTTCCCTAAGTCCACAATAACTTATTAGAGACTTAGTCCATTAATAAACTCTCTTAGATTAAGGAATTTTCAACTTCACTTACAACTAATCATGACATTTACCATCAATATATGTCATTCATAACCTTGAACATTGATTATTATAATTTACCAATGGTTCCCATAAACCCACTTAGCCTAATTCTCACTTTTACGGTTTTCCTATAACTGTACATGCTTCTGTTTTCTAGTCACTTTGTGAAACTCACTTGTTATATGTAACAGCCCGTTACGTACCGGTGTTGTTAACATTGATTATGATATTAAGCGCAGTTACAATCACAGTAGTTGGGTTAATTAAATTACGGGCAAACTTTTTTCTTTTATCATATTCCTTATAATAACCATAACCTTTTCCGTAATCAATTAAAACAACGCTATAATTGTAAATGCAAAATGCGGAAGCATTCAGCTTAATTAACAACACTAATCTTTCTTTTTATCCAACTCATTTAAACCCATCAATTTATTTTCTTTTCTTACCAAGTTCTAGCCCTTTACATAAGCTACGCGTGGTTTCAAACCACGTACCATTTGGAGTTCTACCCACCCAGTTAAGCCCCTTTCTTTAAGTCAAGAAAAACCTGAATTTTCAAAAATTGCACTGTGGTAATCGATTACCAGTGGGTGGTAATCGATTACCACCTGTCAAAAATGAGGCAGTAGCCAAATTTTGACCTCCTCTGTTCTGGTAATCGATTACCAACTTTGGGTAATCGATTACCTCACATGGTAATCGATTACCAAAGCTCAGTAATCGATTACCAGTGAAGACAGTAGCCAATTTTCGTCCCCCGTTGCATGGTAATCGATTACCATGCTTGGGTAATCGATTACTATGCAGCAAAAGTGACAGATTACAGCATTTTAAGCCCCAAAAAGGTTGTGTAATCCATCCCTAACCCCTTGGTACTCCACACAACACTTAAACATACTCTAATGTAGGCACTAGGCACTTCAAACATGCATTTTCATTCAATTATGCATCATTTACAAAGTCTTTAATATAATGGCCATTTTACATCAAATATGGACCATTTTACAACATATTTGTCAAGGCTTCAATTACAATGAATGTGGCAATGGACAAGTCCCATGCTCACTCAAATATACAATAGGTTCCAAAGTTATACATATACATCATATTGAGAGACTTAACAAGTAGTCATGAACATACAAGCATGGCACTTCCAACATGCACAAGTTCGTGGCCTAAGTCTAAAGCATAAAACATATGCAAGATGTGTCCCTATCCAATGCTCCTCACATGGTGCCTCCAATATGCACCTCATGCTCCACACTTCCAGGCTCAACCTAACCTGAAATGATGCCCCACAACACGGGGTGAGATATATAAATATATCTCAGTAAACCAAGGGCCCTGGAGGTTTCTCCACCCCATGGCTCACTCAATGTGCAAATAATAACATCATACAATATGCAAGCAATGCAATATCACCAACCAACTGGAGACAACCCAAGAACATCCACGCATGGATTCATGTTCAAGGCTCCATCATATAACTCCCGAGACAATCCTAGAGCTTCTCCCATGGTTGAGAAAACTCCATGGCCAACCCAACCGGAACTCCTCAAGAGACCTATCCGGCGGATGTCCCACGTTTGGCTCATCCTGGAGTCGCTCCCAGAGTCGACCCCATGGCAGCCCAACTGGCACTCCGTCACGAAATGATCCAGCGGATGTCCAAACCCAACACACGTCAACTGGCCAGTGACCAAACAATTTTCACAAAATCAAGCAATATGCATACAAGCACACAATCACACAATGTCATAACCACAACCTTCCACTAGGTGTGGTGGAGCACACAAGGGCTAAACCCCAGTTCCAAAGGTTACCTCAACACCGAGCTCATGCTCCAAACGTAAGCTCCAAGCTTACCCGCTTCCAAAGCGTCCAACAGAGGCAACCTAGATAATCCACAACATGATTATCAATCCATTTCCAAATCAAACATTAAATCTCAAATAATCATTCATTTTACTTCAATCTCTTTTATAGATCAAATTACCAATTATATCATGAATCACACATTCTTTCTTCTCACTCCACTTTACCACACTATACCATCATCCAATTAAACATCATTTTCAATCATTCGACTTCCACTACATCATTCTTATATCATTTTTCCTCAATTTTCATCATAATTCGGATTCCTCACAAGGTATGCCCCAAGGCTTTTCAATTCATTTTAACACTCATACTAATCATGTAATCATATTATCAACCTATACCAACGGTCCACTATTCAATTATTCAATCACATCACTTACCCATTTTCATGAAATTTCCACAAATTTTTCCTAAGTTAAAAACCTAACTTTTTCACCAAATTTATCATAGCATTTCTAGCTTTCATGCATCATTCTAAGGCATTTTCATCTAATAGCATTTTTCCATTTGAGCTCTCTATCATCACACATATAGAATCAAAGATTCAAAGCATAATTTCTAGATCTACAAAATCAACCACAAAAATACCACAAATATACTCACCATCAAGTGTAGGAACACCACCAAGGCTCCATCAATCCAAAAGAGATCCAAAAACTCCAAGAACACCTAAGGGTTCGAATCTGTCCTTGCCCAAAACGCATCAATGGGGGTGGTTTCATGGCTTAAGAGTGCTACCAATGGCTTTAGAAGGTTGTTTACAATAGATTTCAACACCAAAATCAAGTGATTTGGTGGAGAAATGAAGAAATGGTGAGGAAGGAGAAAAATGGTGGTTTCTTTGTTCTTCACAGCAGGGGGCGCGAGCAAGGAGGAGGAAAAGAAGGAGAGAAAGAAGAAAAAGAGGGTGGGGGCCAAGTGACTTCGGTCACACGGGTCCCACACGCGATCTAACTTTAACTCCGATAAAAATTCTGATCATATATTCTTAATCTACATATTTTTCCAGTCCATGACATATTTTTCTTTCTCCAAAATATTGATAAAAATTTCACACCTATCGGTACACTCACACCACAGTATTTAACACTTAAAATCATTATTCATCAATTTTTTCCAAATTTGCCTATTCACTCAATTTTCCGCCCTGATTCCATTTCCAGCATTATTTTTGCCATATTAAATCTCTAACTCCATTTTTCATGCCTCGGTTCACGTTCTTGGCAAATTACCATTTTGCCCTTTTTGCCCATTTTGGCCATAATTCTCGGATTTTCACCAATCCTCCCCTTTTAAACCCATATTTTATCACATAAATTCACATTTAATTTTCCGAGGTGTTATATTATAAAATTCTCATCTTCTATTATGTTAATCTAGACTCAATTAAATTTCCAACAAGTTATCACATGCCTCATTTGGAGTTTTCTAGCTCCGGTTATCACCGTTTGAAGTTGGACAAACAAAACTGTCAGCCAATCCCAAACAGAGCCCCAAACATCCCTCATCATTTCAGCATTGTGGAAAATATAATAAACTAATTGATCTCACATTTTTATACAGAAAAATACACATCTTCAGCTTTAATTAGATATATCATGAGCCTAATTTGAGTAAGAAATGGGGGAGGAAAAAAATTCATGGAAGGTGCAGCCACGTACAGTCTCTGCACATGGCCTCCCTGGGAAGTCTCCACTTAATCGAACCTACAGAATGCTACACATCCTCAAATGGCACCAAATTTGGACACCATATATCTAACATCTTAAGCTTCAAAATGATGTGTGGTACATCCTTATTGGACCTTCATGGAGGGATATATGCTCTCCCAAAGTCAGCCTAAAAACTTATCATGTAACCAAAGTGTGTTTAATTAGCAAATCCTAATTAGCTTTAGTTAGAAACCCTGAGTGAACATAAATTTAGGATTTTTCATTTATTTATATCCCTTATGAAATTCCATATCGTCACTTATGCATTAATTTATTTTTCTCACTAATTATATTATTAGTGGTCCTAAACCCCAATTAGTTCAATTTTTAGTGTTTAAGATTTAACTAATCAATTATGCTTAATCCACCTCATTTGGTCCCTCCATTAGTTTCCTAATTAAGTCTTAGAACCATTTTAAGACATCAAACCCTAATATACATCTATATGGCTGAATTGCATAGTCATAAGATTAAGGTTTTTACTTTTTTTTTAACACACTTTCATGGCTTAATTAAGTCCTTTATGTCTTTAGTCCCCTAATGTGTCATATTTATTAATATTAGCCATTAAAAGCTAATATTAATGAAGAGGGCAGAATCAAAGCATGAGGTTTTTTGGGTTCTTAGTTCATCCACATCAAGAACAACTCACACACAAGCCAATGGTGACACTTTTTCTTACAAGTCTTCATTTTTCTTGAGTTTTAGACTTCCACCAACACATTTAACCATCAAGACCCCATTTTTAATAATTTACAACATCATTATCAACATATAATCATTATGGCTGAAATGGAAAGTGGGAGGAAGAAGGGTTTGGAGTCATCTTTTTCATGGATTCAAGCCTTACTTCTCTAAGATGGCTCCTTTAGTTCAAGCTCCAACCTTTACTTACCAAGAATGCTTCTTTTTCACCAAAAATACACGTTCAAGAAATATTCAAGGATATAAAACCAAGAACATGAATTTAACAGAGTAAAGGTAGGGTTTTATCACTTCTAGTTGTGATGGCCATACAATCTTCCTTTGGATTAGTCACTGTGTTGCTAGGGAAAGTACATGGAGTTATGTCAGCAATTTATTTAGCCAGCTGGCCAATTTGATTCTCCAAATTCCTAATAGAAGCCTGTGTGTTCTTGGTATTGGCCCTAGTCTCTTCCATGAAGGTATTGGAATGTTGAGCCATTTGTCCAACTAACATCTCCAAATCATAAGGTTCCTTGGTTTGGATTGGTGGAGGTTGCAAGTAGTTGTTTGATTGGAAATCAAGACCAGTTCCCTACACCCTCCACTGAAAATTATTACTTCCAGGAGAAAAATTCAAATTATTCTTGCCATTAACTTGCATTTGTTGAGGAGAATTAGAAGTCATCAAGGAAGGACATTCATTAGACTCATGATTGTCCTTGCAATATTCACAAATAACAGCGATAGCTTGAGCTTGAATACCATAAAGCTGCATCTTATCAAGCCTTGAGGTCAAATTGGCTATTTGCTGAGATAATAACTTATTTTCAGCCAGCACCACATCATTACCTTCCAACTGAAGGATACTTCTCTTAGGCTTGGATGACAAACTTTCATTTTCATTTGCAGCCATTCTTTCAATGAGCTTGAAAGTCTAATTTGCTCTCAAAGATTTTATACTGCCACCTGCTGCACCATTCAACACCATCCGCAGTTCAGGTTTACAACCATTGAAGAAGATTCTCACCTGATTACCAGCAGTCAAGTTATAATAAGGACACCTCCTCATTAAATCCTTGAATCGGTTCCATGCTGCACACATAGTTTCACCCTCTGATTGGGTGAAATTGGTGATACCATTCACCATCTGGTTGTATATTTCCATTGAGAAGAACTCAACAAAGAACTTTTATGACAAATCTTCCCACGTAGGAATGCTTCTTGCAGGCTACATTTCCAACCAATTAAGAGCATTTCCCTTAATAGCAAAAGGGAATAACCTCAACTAGATTGCATCATTGGATGCCTGAGGATGTTTGGTAGAGTCACAGATCATCAGGAATCTGTCAATAAATCTGTGAGGATCTTCATTCTCCTATCCTCCAAACTGAGCTCTCTCCACCAATTGAATATTGGAAGACTTAAGCTGCCAATTATTGTTACCAATATCAGGCTGAACAATGCTTGAGTTAGGCATGTTAAAAGATGGAGTAAGAACAGTATCCATGAGTGGATTTTCTGCATCATTATTTTCTACCATGATTTGCGGTTCTTCAGGCAGAGTCTCTGACTCGTTGAATGCAAGCTTCTTCCGAGCGAGTTTTCTGTTTCTCCTTGCAGTCTTTGTAATCTCTGAATCAAATGGAAATTTTGCGGTTTTGCCTCGCATACAACTTAGGAAGAAGATTAGTAGCACTTTTCAAATAAAAATAAAAATAAATAAAATACAAAAAATATTCCCAAAATCCAATCTTAAAGTGATAAGAAAAGTATCTTCTCCATAGGGATTGGGATCGAATATCAAATAATTGTCCTTTTAAGATAGGAGGAATTCAAATAGGTGTGTGAAAACTGTTGTTGATTCGAGTAAAAATCAGAACTAAAAGTAAGAACGTATTTTTGGGATTTTTGTATTAAATAATAAAAATAAAAATAAGAATTGATTTGTAAAAATATGAGAAGGCATTGTAGCTAGAGTGCACTCACCAAATGATTCTCACTTCTTACTCTGGATTGATTTACAATACTTATTTATATGATTACTCAGATAAATTATTATCTAAAAATATTAATAGCTAACCCTCAATTCCTTGCAAGGTTAACCCTTTAATCCCAATTAGAATCCCAATTCCTTGCAATGCTCCTCATGGCATTAAGCAATGAACTCAATAATTTAAGCATCTGTAATTAAATATACATCTATTCCTAGCATGCATATAAATTGTTATCCTAACTCCTTTCAAGATCAAAACCCCAATATTCCTATCTAGGGTTCTAACATTCAAACTATCATCAACTATTAGATTGACCAGTTCTAAAAAAGAAGATATAAAATACGCACAGGGTGGAGATAAAGATAATGATATAAACGAATAATCATAAATCAATCCGTTGTAACAAGGGTTCACATAAGGTTCGTGACCCTAACTACAATAAAAAGAACTAGCCAACCATTATCATGGCTAAAAATTCAATATTCAACATCAACTGATAAATGAAAGGGAGAGTAAGAAGATGAAATAGATCCTTGCAGGACTCTTTCTCTGAGCACCACCGTCGTCTCTTCTGAATGGAATAGGATCAATAATTCTGTGAAGGACACACATTTATATAGCCAACTAATCAATCAGGTCATAATTCCTGAATTCATTCTGATTAATTTCTCGTTTTCATCAAACTCCATAATTCAAGGATTGCATTCATGACGCCCGCACGATCAGCGCCAAATTCGTGACTCCACAATTCAAGGACTGCATTCATGACGCCCGCACGATCAGCACCAAATCCTTTCTTTGTTTTTTTCAAATTTCTTATTTCTTCACACTTTAACCTATAAAAATTATAACAAATGAAAAATAAATTGAAATAGAAAAACTAAATAATAAAAGAAATTAATATACAAAACATGCTCTTTTATGATTAAATTCCTATTATTTTTGACTTGGAAAATATAACTTGCCAGAGGCACATCACTAGGCCTGATGCATCATCCACCCTTCAAGCCCAATGGGCTCTCTTGTGAGGGGAAGTGCTAGATATATATAAAAAATCATTAATATAACATCATCTAACAGTTTAAGCTTTTGGGTGAATTGATTATTTATAGTGTTCGGGTCGAATTTGTAAGAACCCGCACCGTTAATTTAGGAAATTAATTAAATAAATAGGAGAATTAGGAAATAATCCCATAATTGACCCTAATAATTATGATAAGGCTTAAGTAATTAGAGAAAATGATTAATAACATTGAAAGTCACTTTTCTGAAGAAAAATGCAGACACCAGTTCTGCCTCACGATATAAGTGTGTATCGATGAAGTAACCTGGAAGATTATAATAAGTATGGGAATATTCCGACAATAATATATAAGACTATTATGTCAAGTTTAAAGCTAAAATAATGAGAAATGGTGCCAGAACTGATACTGGCTAAGCAAAAGCGCGTACCGAAAAGGTGTTATGAAAAATAAAATAAAAATATGACAAATCTTAGAAAAATGAGTAAGTTCAGAATCTCAAGTTTGAGATTGAAATGATAAGCGTAGCTATTAATGCTAATACTGTGTGATTAACTTAATGGACCTATAAATACTAAAAGGCACAAAGCCCTAGGCTGATACTCAGCCATTTCCTACGTGGGTGTGGTGTCTAGCTGCTGCCACCCTCTTCTCCTCTCAAGACTTGAGCTTTCCTCCATAGAAATTCCTCAAGAACTCACCTTTTCCATTGATTTCTTCACAATAATCTTGTAAACACTGAGTAGTGAACCTTGTGAGGGTGTGAGGCCACTCATTTCTGAGTTTAGGCTTCTGATTTGTGTGGTTTTTGGGCTGAGTTGTGAGTGGTTGTTGTGAGAGCCTTGTTCATACCATTCAAGGCTTCAAGAAGCCATCGTTTGGCTTAAAGGGCCAAGCTTGGTGGTCAAATTCGTATCTTTGCATAGTCAGTGTTGTGGTGCTGTGTAGAGGGCCCCTTGTGCGTCTCTTTTTCGGAGTCTTGAGCACTTGAGGTATACAATGATCACCTCTTTGTTATTTTCATGATTTAAGCTTGTTTAATCCACTAAAAAGTAAAACTTGGATCATTTGAGTTAAGGACTGTGATTCTGAGTCATAAACATGTTAATGAACATCTGTTGAGGGAGTTCTTGAACTCCAAATCACTTTAGGATCCTTAAAAATGGATTTATGCCGAAGAATGCTCGAGTTTTTGCATTCTGTCTGATAATTATTCGAATACTTTTCGTGTAGTATTCGAATACTTATCCCTTGGTAATCGAATACTCCTTAGAGGAGTATTGGGATACTTTTCTGGGAAGAAAAGTATTCAGATACCTATGAAGAAGTATTCGAATACTGGATAGTATTCGGATACTGTGAGTATTGTGTTCGGAAACCTTGTGGTATTCGGATACTGAGGTAAAATTATTTGGATACCTTGTGGTATTCGAATACATAAGTAAAACTATTTGGATACTTTCTAGAAACTTGGAGTATTTGAATACTCATCGAGGAGTATTCGAATACCTCCTGCATAAATTGCATAATATGACTTAAAATGAGATGGAAAGCCTAAATCACTTAATGGAACCTTGGGAAATGATTATTGATGACTGATTATTGTATAAACAGACTGTGATTGTGCTGTTTGGTGACATTGAGCTTGTGTGGACTTGGCTTGGATTGATTGCTTAAAAGGTAAGCTTTCGTGTCCTCGGTTTAGCCATTGTTGGTTCCACCATGTCCCATGGGGGGATGGTTTATATACATGATGTGTTTTCATGTATTGATATTTGAAATGCAGTTGAGCTATTATGTGAATGCCTTATGATATGCATGTGGTGTTCCACCTAGATGGGCTCCTGAGTATGTGAGAGACATACAATAGGGTGATTTTGTGGGTGGGTGCAAGTGGTGTCTTGCACTAAATGTAGGCAATAGACGTACGTAAGTCCCGCATTTGTCTGGCCAGTAGATAGTTGACTCACATGACATGATTATATGCTGCATTGCACTGATTTTGGAACTTATATTGTAAATTTATTTTGATCTTATATTGCACATGTAAGTGAGCTTGGGGTGGAGAAATAATTGAGAACCCCTTGTCATACTGAGATTTCTTTTTAGAGATCTCACCCCACGTTTGGGGCACCATTTTCAGGTTCAGGTAACTCAGGGGTTGACACCTCGGGCGGTAGGAGGCCAGAGCTTAGCTGATATATGCTGTTTATGATGATATTGCTTGGATGCTGACATGTCCTTTACTTGTTGTTATGTTATCTATGTTGAGACTTTGTTGGCTATGTTGCCTTATTTGGTGAGCATGGAGATTGTTCATGCCACATTGCTTATGTTTTGTTTTCTTTGACTTGTTATGTATAATGAACCAGGATATTCTCCTGACTACGTGTTGTAGATCCCTGAATAGATACACATTTATATCACGAGTTATTTCAGTTAGTTGTCTATTTGCAATTATATACAGGCAATGTTTTGTAACTGATTTAATAATCAACTTGGTTAATGATAATGACGTTATAATTGAATGAAAGAAAAAGTTATTTCTCATTTTAATTAAGTGTGACTTAATACGATGACATGTTAATAAACCAGTATACACGGGGTGTTACAGAATTCGTGTCTGGTCGTGTTAACATAGATATAAAGAACAGGAAAAAAGACATATATATTCCTCCCTCCAAATACAATACATGAAGTCATGTACACAAGAAAATGTGATCACAATTCAAGTGAGAGGAGGTTGGTTTTTGATTTGCAGTGATTGCGTCAATCAAGAGACACATTTTCTCATTTAATTGCTTAAGTCAATTTCCCATCCATCCAGCTTTTCACCATATGCAGTGCAACTTTTGGTTGATCCATAGGGAGTATGTGGCCAGCCCCATATACCTGTTGTATCACAAAAAAAAAGTTAGCAAACGTGTTAATAGTAATAGCAATGTTAGGGTCAAGAATACACCCCCGAACACAAACCTTGAGGAAAGAGAGAGGTCCATAGCTAGTCAGACTCCCTGCTTTTGAACCATGAACCATAAATTGCACTTTATGGGTTGCTCCAAACTCCTTTTGTCCTGACCACTCCATGGCATGAACCCATCTTGAATTCCCTGCCAATTGAGAAGAACATCAAGAATGCAATCCAATATACAACTTTTTTGGTATCAAATGAATCAAGATGTCTCACCAATCCAATTGCATATGAAATCATATTCCCCAGCATACGCAAGCATTCTGATTCCATCCTCAAGAAGTGCAGGGATTCCCACTTCAAGGTTTCTCATCTTGTCTTGCAACATGGCATTATACACTGTTGTACTGCATGATACAAACTGCAAGTCCCCCACACCTAAAGCATCCCTCACACTTTTCTGGTTTAAAAGTGTCTCTACGCTTGTCAAGTTATAACACAATTCTCCCACGCATTTCTTTCGGATGTCATAGACCTGCAATCCTCATATCAGCAGAATGCAGCAAGTCAACTCGATTTACACTATTTTCTCACACTATGTTGAACAGGAAAAAATTGATAATAAACAATGTTCCTTCATGATAACTTACATTAATGTTTCCAGCAATAGTCAAAATATCATCATAGATGTTTTCGCAAACACTTAATGCAGACAAGCAAGTTTCTCCACCTTCAGTGTCTGACAAATCAAACACAAATCAATGAACATCACAAAGAGATATAATATACATTTGTAATTATCAAAATAATTTAGTAAAAAGGGAAGTTGTACTGCATGTTGTTGTGGCCTTCTCACACCCTGGGATTAACTTTGTGATATTTTCGTAATCAGCCTTTGAAATTAATCCCGTGTCTAATGCAAAGTCCGGGTATGCTTGGTACTGAATTCCAGGATTTGTTAACCCATTACCAATAGCAAAGCCCTATTATTACATGGGATCAAATAAATCAATACTAGCAAGGCTAAACTGATTATTCATTCATAGTCATGCATGATATAAATTATATAAGAAATAGTATAAAGACCTTGAGGTTTATACAAATTCCTTGTTTTTCTTTATTTCCTTTGTGAACCCTGGATGCAAAAGCTGGAATATAATGTCCTGCGTATGATTCTCCAGTAATGTAAAAATCATTCTTAACGAACTTGGGGTGCTGCTTGAAAAATGCCTGTCATTATAGTAAGATTTAGTGGATCTTATTTATATACAAGCATACAACATATATATACTTCTCCACATTTTAATAAGCTTGGTTTTTCTACATTACCTGCAAGAAGTCATACAAATCATTGCTAACACCCATTTCATCATGGGGAATATCAGCAGAATCGGAAGTGTAGCTGAAACCTGTTCCAATTGGTTGGTCAACAAATAAAATATTTGATACCTACAAAATGAGAAAACACCATATGTTGATGAGAATGAGAAAATAAATTTGGTGCTACAACTTGATTCTCTGAATTAACCAATGCCTTTGGTATGACAATGATTATTACCTTATCCCAGCCGTAATCATTCCATATAAGAGACAAGTTATTGGCAATTTTGAAAGGACCATTCTCGTAAAACAAAGCTAATTCACTGCTACACCCTGGACCTCCACTTAACCATATGACAACAGGGTCATTCGTACAGTTCCTGGATTCAAAGAAAAAGTAGAACATCCTGCAAATCATAGAGGAAAATATGGCTATTCAAATCAGGACTACATGTGAACATGTATTTAAAAAGTCAAATTTAAATCTATTGATTTAAGGAAAAAATAAACAGCGCCTACATTAATTAAAATTTTGCAAACAACTAATGGCCATTTGATATACAGAATTGTTGAGAATTTTACACTAATGATATAACCTTGTGAAATTATATTAACATGATATATAGTACTGGGGGACCCACTTGAATCTCAATCGCTTAGCACTTTGGCATTTCGGACTTCTATTTTGTCTCGATATAGAAAATCAAACTCGTCTTATTAGTTTAATGCATATTAAATTAAATGTCTGATTTTTCCTATATTTGAAAGGGAAAATTTTCACTTTCACTCCTTATGGTTTCGTGAAATGATTTCAAACTTAATCATCACTCAACACTCGTGATTACATAAATTCATTACTTAATCCACCCTGGTTTCAAATTTTTAGTTAAAATTATTGAGTTTATAAACATGTATCACTTAGACCTCTTGTGGTCTTATACATATAAAACTAATTAATTTCTTGATTTTATCTTATATAATTGTAATATTATCACTTAAAATAATAACAAATTAAGCACTAAATGTTAATTTAAAATTATTTAAATTTATCTATTTTGATTTTTTTAAATAAAAATATATTTTATTATTTTTTTAAAACTATCTTAAAAACAAAAAATATTATTTAAGACAAATTAAAGATGTATTATCATAAAAAAATAATTCATTTCTAATTATTTTAATTGGAAGTATTACAATGATATAAGATAAAAAAAAACTAGAAAAAATAAAATAATATTTGACTTAAAATTATTTTATGATGAAAATAAAGGCAAACAGAATATTTGGCTTAATTAAATGCATTTTTAAGAAGATAGGTTTTGATTCTGTTAAATAAAATTTTTAACTTTTAAGATAATTCTTAAATAAATTGGTAACTTTGCAATAATTTTTTAATAAATATTTTAAAATAATTTATTAATTATTTTAAGACTTAATTATATTATAATTTTAAATGATACTATTATTTTCATATACAAAAAAAAATGAGGGAAATTAAATACTTTTTATATGTTTGAGATAAGGGATATTATTTTTAATTAAAATAAAATTTAAAAAAAATAATAAAAAAATATTAAAAGTAATTATTCTTATGAATGAATATTTTTTTTAAATTTAATTTTTCTATTATTGCTTAAATATATTTTTAAGATAGTATGCTTTTTTTGTTTTGGTGAAAGATAGTATGCTTTCATTTGTCTTATATAATATTTTTATTTTTTAAAATAATATAAATAAATAATTTTTTTAAGATAATTTTTTAATAAATCATAAATAAATAATTTTCAATGTAATCTGTAATATTTAATTGTATTATGATTTTAATTTACATTGTATTATAATATGCTAATATAATAAGATATAAATTAAGGAAAATAAAAAATTCATGTAGGTCTAAATAATACACTTTTGTAATCACAATAAATATATATGATAGGTTATGTGATATATTTTTGTAATCAAAATAGATCTAAATAATAAGTATGTATAAGAGATTAAGAGGGGATCAAATGATACATCATATAACCATTGGGGGTAAGATTGGTGTTTTATTTAAAAGTTGAAATGTTTTACCTAGACCTATTTAACCCCATCACATTTATTAAGAATTATAAAATTACTAAGATAATGTTATTTTATTATTTTAAAGTATTTAAATATTATTTAATTTAATTTAAATAAATAATATGATATAAGTTAACTATTATGAAAAGTATTTACCAAAAAAAAAAACTATTATGAAAAGTATGTCTCTGACTAAGGTGAAAGTGGGCTGGGTTAGGCCAAGCTTTGCCCCGAAAAGCCCAAGCCTACGCCAAAAAATTTCAATTTGGCCTGGCCCAAGCCTTGTACGAGCCTAACTGTTAGTCTGGCTTGTCTCGTTTATAAAAAAATGAATGGTCTGGCCTAACCCATTAGCTTGTTAATTTTTTCAAACAAAACCATGAATCAACTTTACAAAATACTCAAATTCTGTTGCTAAACAAAAAATCATAATTTCAACTTCCAAACAGAATCATGATTCACAACAAAACTCATACAATCTGCATTTAAGTCATTTTCAAAAGCAAGATACTCAAATTAAATAACATATATTTCATCAGATCAACAAACAAATCCATATTGTGTAAATTAAAATAACTACATGAATCCAACAAACACATCATGATGCTTGTAGTAAGTATAATCTCTCCCAAAAACCTTTTAATATATTCATATATACAATCTAATATGTTGAGATGTTGGTTCCTCTTATATAAGAAATAAAGTTAAATTTCTATTAAAATATAATCGAATATAATTAAGTTACAAATAATTGTAATTGATTAAATTTATATCTTTTATTTTTTCTTTAAGACATACTTACTCTATTTTATTTTATTTAAAATAAATAGAACAACATAGGCCGGCATGTAGGCTTATAGGCCAGGCCTTGTGAAAGTGGGCCTACGGCCTTTTTATTAAACAAACTTTTTCAGAGACCCAAACCCGGCCCATTTTGCGAAATATACTAAGTCAGATTTGGCCTGACGTAGCCGAGCCGTAGGCCCTTGGAGACCGGCCCGGCCCAGTTTCACCCCTATATCTTACTCTCATGTTTTACTTTACCATTAAAGATACCCATGTTAGGTTTCATCCTATTGATGTAGTTTCGAGCCGTGTACCTCTGCTTAGGATACTTGAACTATGTACATCCCTATTAATAATAATAACCCCTTAAAATCACAGAAAATACGCGTACGTATCATATTTACCTTGCTGCTTTAGAACGAGGAAGCGAATAATACCCTGCATGGTGACCAAGGTCTTCAACAGAAGAAGATCCAGAAGCACAAAAAAACGAAAACTTCTTCTCAACGATATTTCCAGGGACAAAAGCAACAGGGTCAGCATGTCTTATGTTAACTGGATCTTTTGGAAATAGGTTAAGACCTCTTATGAGCTTTTCTGCATGTGGATTTGGGATGTATAAGTCACGGTCACTGGTGAGCCCAGAAGAAACTGAAATGATGAAGAGAGACAAAATAGACAGAGATATTTTCGAGAGGGTTGGTGATGATGCCATGTTGTTTTCACTTTCGGAAAATGCTTAGCATTGGCTTTGAATTTATAGCACTCGCTATGCAAACTGCTTTGGCTGCGAAGGGTCACTATTTTCAGCTTATAATAAATATAAGTTATTTATTAATTATCATGTAGTTTAAGAAAGAAAGAATATTCTTATCGACTGTGTTTGGAATGAAATATTTCCTCTACTAATTTAATTTATAAAAAAAATATTTAGAACAATATAAAAAGGAAATTGTGTTAAAGAACCACTTCAACCCAAAACTTTAAGGTATTGAGTCAGGGCCTTTTTAATGATTTAGATTTTATTCTCCAACACAACCCGTCACACAAGAGCCTTTTGGGCTTGAAACGTGGATATGGCACAAGCCCATTTTTTGGTTTGCCCTGTGCTTTTCTTAATTCCACTTGAAACGTAGGGGGTGGTGATTAGGGTGTTAACGGGCCAAGCCGAGTCGAGCTTTGATCTTAACGGGTCAAGTCTGTATTTAAACATGTCAGACTGGCCTTAGTCTGTTACCTATTACGAATATAATATTAGCATGTGGCCTGGTTCATTTACAAAAAATTAAAGCATGTCTTAAGCCTGTGGCCTGTTTATTTATTAAAAATAAGAACCTTACATTTCAATTTGCAGCAGTATTTGGCCCATTAATCATGCATCGATATGTATTTTTTTTGTAAGAAAATAATAGTTGTTTCTTTTATAATAATAAAAAAACATATTAATATTAAAAAGTGAAAATAACAACGGCACATTTACTTTACTTTACGTTGCTTTTCCTTAAAAAAAAAATTTTTTTTTGAAGAAAGAGGAAAACAATAGAACTAGAAACAAAACAGAGTCCGGGGCAAGTAGTGCCCATCAAATCTCTAGCAAACAGCTCTCTACAATCCATAGGGACTTCAAGAAGATGCTGTAGATGCCAGGTGTCTAATAGTCTCCCTTTGGTTGCCAAAGCATCAGCAACGGAATTACCTTCATCTTTTTTTTTGTCACTTTTAATCTTTCTTTTTCTACATCTTATATCTTTATCTTCATATCTTTTATTTCTTTACCAATCGTTGTTAGTAATTATGAAATATTATTAGTAATTATGAAAAGTGGCACTCGCTGTCTCAAATGATTAATATAAATATATAAAAAATAAATAAATTTATTGTATACGGGCCAGCTTCCAAGGCTTCAAGGCCGGGCTTGGCTATGGAAGCCTGAGGCCTTTTAAATAAAAAGGCTTTTGCATGAGTATAAGTCTGGGTCCAATAATTAAAAAAGACGAGCCGAGCCGGGCCGAAACGGGCCGGGCCTAAGGCCCCTGGCCTTATTATCACCCCTAGTGGTGAAGATCGAACTCGTGACCTCGTGGTCACTCAAGCCATGTAAGGTGTTGGGTGAGGAACTTTTTAATGATTTATATTATATTCTCTAAGGGGTTGAATTGGTTCCTTACCAAATTGATATGATTTTAAACACCGTTATAAAAATTGAATCGGTCAGGTTGGGTCGACCCGAAAACTGGTGAACCGGTCATATAATCAGTCTGGTTTTCATATTAGATCGGACATGTAATGAAACTGGTGTGACCCAGTTGATTTTTGTAAAAATTGATGAACCGGTCGATTCAACTGATGACCCGACCGGTTCAAAAAAAAAATTTTGTTCTCATCAATTGATGTCTTTCTTTTTTTCACTCTTACACACAAATGATTTATTTTCTTTTGAAATATTTGAGTGATCTGTTGCTTATTTACTTACATATATTATGTAACTACAACATTAATATTATCTTTGTTATGTAATATGCTGGAAATTTTGATTTGATTTATAGTTAGAGATATTGTCCACTGAACCTGAAGTATCAGTATCACAAGTAGTATATGTTTGATTGATCTTTTGTTGGACAATGATGTGTAGTTTAATATTTTTCATATTAAAATATTTGAAATTAATATTATTTTTACAGGTATTTGAGTATATCTGTAGTTTTTTAATATAAATTATAGATTTACATATACTTACTGGTTCGTAAAGTTGAACCAATAACCCAGTAATCTTGTACCTCGACTGGGTCAGTAACTGGGCCGAATTTAATAACATTGATTTTAAAATATATTGTTTAGTTATGTATAAACAATATGGGGAAGGTTCTTTTGACTCAAGAGTAAGATTTTTAAGTCTTACTCCTCATTCTAACTGTTGATTTCCGTCCATCCAATGATTATAATTTAGGAAGTCATATTAATTAATTAATTATTAATTAATTAATAATTATATATGTGGCAGGATCATTTGATATATATATATATATATATATATATATATATATATATATGGGGCATGATCATCTTACACCGATGTAAGAATAATAAGTCTTACACCATATATATATATATATATATATATATTATTATATATACATATGTATTTTAATTTTTAATTTTTTTTTATAAACACATATATATATTATTTTAGTTGGATTTGGGTTGATTTATATTGATTTTAGTTTAAATCTTAAAATTATACTTTTAAGCTATTTAACTTAATTATTATAAATAATGGCAATAAAGAATCTAAATAATAAAAAAAACCAATTAAACTTATATATTTCTTTTATGCAGTCTGAATATGAAAAGAATTTGTTTAATTTTGATATATTATTAATTTGAAATTGTTTTATTATTACTCAATCATGTGTTGTTAACTTGTTAACTTGTTATGTTGTTAAAAAAGTTGGTCATGCGACAATGAATAATTGAGTGATATAAAAAACTTTAGAAAAAATATGCACTTAATATATGGTCAGCGTCATTTGCCTCGTCAGTAAAATGGTCCCTTTCTTTTCACCAAAAAAAAAAAATGGTCCCTTTCTTAATATAAAATGTGATATACCAACTCCAAACCTGTCAAGTGTGAGAGTAAGTAAGTGAAGATACTAACTCTAGCTACTTGATCCTATTTCTGTTGCCCTCATTCGCTTAATCAAATTACTGAAGCTCCACACCCAAAAAAACAAAATAAAAAAAAAATTTAAAGGTTTTTTTTTTTTTTTTTTCTTTTTCACGATACTTAAAACGACGAATATATTAATGACACGTAAAAGGGCGTGGGTCACACATTAAGCTGAGCCTTGCACATCGTAGGGTATACGAAATAATAAAATCACAGACACAACAAAAAGAGAAAACATTTATTTACAAAAAAAAAAAGAGAGAAAACATTTAGGTGCTAAATGTTATTATTTTAAAATCAAATTTCTAAATTTCGCGTGAAATTGGGTGCAGCGTGACCCCTTTTATTGCTTTATTTTTCACCGAATTGAGTCAACATTGCATTATTTTTTATTTTCTCAAATATGACTCCAGGGAGTGGGAGAATCTTTTTTTCCTTTTTATGAAGTTGACATTTAATTGTATGTGACTCCACAAGCTTAAGGTCATGGGTAATATTACGAATAAAAAAATTTCAAACACAAGAATGAAATAAAAAATACCCCTTGTATTTGGTTTTTAATAAATTTCTTCGAAATCTTTTTGGGGTATTTTTTAAGTTAAAAAATATTTTTAAGTGAAAGTTGAAAATAAGAATTTAAAATAAAGCTAAAAATTATTTATAATTATGTAAAAATTATAACTTAAAAGTTAATTTAATCTTAAATTAAAAATACATTATTTAGTAAAATATCTTTCGTACGTTCTGTTTTCAATTAAAATTATTAGAAAAATATATTATGTAGATAAAATAAATATAATAAGAAATAAAAGACAAATATTTTAAAAGTAAATATTTTAAAGAAAAAATAGATCCAAAAATAAATAAAATACAATTTATTCATTCTTCTTGGTGACGTATTTTAAAGAGAATGAGGAAGATCTAGAGATCATATCATTTATCATTAGATTGGAGAGTAAAATTTGTAAATATAATTTTTTTAAATAATGTAATAATTAAAAAATATATATGTGTACGTGAATGAAAAAAAATAGTGTACTTCTTAAAAAAAAATCCTCATGGAGCTTCTACCACTTTATTATTTTAAAATCATTTTATTTTTAGTTGTGTATGAACAAAAGAAATTATTTAAATTTAGTTGGATTTGAGTTGACTTAGATTGATTTTATTTTAAATCTTGAAATTGATATTCTTACTTCTTCTTCTTTTTGGTGAAAGATATTTTTACTTTTACTAGTTAAGTTATTTAACTTATAAGTAATGTTAATAGAGGAGGGATATTCTTACTACCAAAATTTTCTACTACCAACTTACTACTTATTAGTAAGAATATCCTCCCTCATATTAATAAAAGAATTTAAATAATAGAAAACCAATTAAATTTATGTTTTACTTTTATGAAGTACTCTAAATATGAAGTGAATTTGTTTAATTTTGATATATTATTAATATGAATTTTTTTTGTTATTACCCAATCACGTGTTGTTAACTTGTTATGTTGTTAAAAAAGTTGATTATGCGACAATGAATAATTGAGTGATGATATTAAAAAACTTTTGATAAACTGAATATGCACTTAAGCAATGAGAAGTAATTTGAAGGAAAGCTAGGTATAGCAATTCCAGTTATAAGATATAGGAGCCTATATCACTAATAGTACTACGTAATTCCTAAGCTATAAGCAAGCTGATACTGGACCCAAACGTTTAGCTTATATAGTTAGCCAGTGATCTTGCTTTTGCTTTATTTTAAATTACGAGACTCTGATATCATGTAAAGAACCTTGGGAT
Organism: Gastrolobium villosum; assembly: GCA_032173675.1. NCBI lineage: Eukaryota > Viridiplantae > Streptophyta > Magnoliopsida > Fabales > Fabaceae > Gastrolobium > Gastrolobium villosum. The sequence continues at coordinate 66,632 of JAVKPL010015043.1, read as the reverse complement.
ACATCGTACCAAAAGCTAGCTCAAAGGGTGGGAGTGCCCAAGGCCTTATAAACTTCATATTAGTTGTTCATCCAACCAATGTGAAACTATATATCTCAACAATATACCAATTGTAAAACTCTCAAGTTTGAGAGTAAGTAAACGAACACTGAAGAATGTATCAAAAAGAAAAAAGGAACACTGAAGATACTAACTCTAGCTACTTATGTCGTGATCCTATTTCGGTTGCACTCATTGACTTAATCGAATTATTGAAGCTCTAGATCCTGCGTGTTTGACATTTATTAGAAAGTAATTGACTGAGATAAGCAAGCATGGTTTTTGGCTTTTTGTACCATACTTAAAACGAAGAATATTAATGACACGTAAAAGGGTGTGGATCACACAATGAATTGAGCATTGCCTAATTGTATTTTAAATGATAAAACAATTAGGTGCTAAATGTTATTGTTTTTAAATCAAGTTTCTCAATTTCATGTGAAGTTGGGCGCAGCAGGACCACAATCGTTGCTCTTTCTTCACCAAATTGAGTCACCATTGCATTAATTTTCATTTCCTCAAATACGTGCTCAGTGCATATGTATTAGATCCTGTTTCAAAGAAATATATTGTGCTGGACCGCTGTAGATTTGGGCTTTTTTATAAGGTTTAGAGTTGGGTTTGGATATATGTATACGAAAATCACAATTTAGGAATTTGTAGCATATTGATTATTATAATTACAAGTTAAATAGCCACCTAGAGTGATTATTTGATTATCATATATCCTATGAAAAAATTTAAACAACATGGTTTATCAAAGAATGCTACAAATTGTTGCTCATTTGTCACGTAAGCTTTTTAGCATAAAAATTATGAATGATCAATTATTGTTTTTGATGTTTGATTGATGTTATACTTTTTATTTAAAATATTTAATTACTAAAGTTTGGTAGGTAAGAAGCAGTCTATTATGACCCACGTCATCTTTGAATTACTTTATAGAAATTTTTCCGAAGATATGGCAGTCCTTTACTTGGATTTGGTAAGAGCAACGCTACTTCCCACGCAATTTATTTTATAAAGATATTATGGAATGCCTGTTGACGTGCCAGTGAGGGAAAGAATCCTTTTTTTTTTTCATGAAGAATAATGATAACCTTGAATTGTATTTGACCCCACGAACTCAAGGTCAAGGTTAATAATACAATTAAAAAAAAAAACTTAAAATAAAAGAATTAAATAATGAAATTAAAAATACAAGTGTATTTGGATTTTTAATAACTGACTTCGACCTTATTCTTTTAAGTTACAAATTAATTTTAAACTAAAATTAAAAATAAAACTAAAATTTATTTGGAATTATATAAAAAATTAGCTTAAAAGTTTCTTTAAAATTTAAATTTAAATTAAAATTAAATTATGTAGTAAAATAGCTTTTGTGAGATCTATATGATAAGAAGTAAAAGATAAATATTTTAAAGGCAAGATAGATCTGAAAATGAATAAAATATAATTTTTCATTTTTCTCGATGACATTCACATTATTTTCAAGAGGAGGAAATCGAATGCTTTGACATTGAGCTGAAGAGTAAAATTTATAAATTTAAAAGAGATTTTGATAAAAAACAGGGGTTGCACTTTTCTATATGTCCCGCTAGCACGACATAAAAAATTTGAATTTTGGTTAACTCATTTTAAAATTCATGTCGTGATCATGTAACAAACTTTTAATACAAAAAAATTTGTGTCATGTCACATGTCAATCCACAAAGACGAAATTGACCGATGTTATTCGTGTTATATTGTGTCATGTCAACCCACATGATAATTGACACAATTTGAGGTTGACATGTTAATCATGTCGTGTTATGTTAACACACATAATAAGCGACATCCTTGAAGTTAGTGGTTTATTCGTGTTCTATCGTGTCAACCTTCAAAATTGCAAGTCGTATTCATGTTCGTGTTGAAATTTTTGACTCATTTTCAAATTTGTATCGTCTTCATCCCTTACCACAAATATGAGAGCTGCATCAAACTCAACCTTACTCACAACTAACCCCAACTCAGTTCCTTCGGTGTTTTCCTTGGCTGACGTCTTGGGTTAAGGAGGTGATCTCCCATCGAAGTGAGATAGCGTTTTTACAGCACTTTTGCATGAATTGGTGCTTTCGTTGAGAGCTGAATCATGGTTGGCTCCTTCATACCATAACACAAATATGAGAATTATGAAGCTGTGTTGAATCAGATATTAGCAAGCTAGCAACAAATGCATACACAAATGTTGTAAAAAATTCAAACACTTTCCATAATTAAATCCAAAACCACACCTCCCCCCCCCCCCCACAGTGTCATCTACTCAACCTGCATCGAACTCAACCTTACTCACAATTGACCCCAACTCAATTCCTCCGGCATTTTTCTTGGTACAACCAGATTTTGACGTTTTCATCCCTTCTCTAGTCTGACCAACCAGATATGAGATGATCCTTTAGAAGCAACACCGATTTTGAGAAACACGAGCTCCAATTTTACTCAGACATCATTCCGATCATGAGCAAGCTTCACGAGGCGGTCGGAAATAAATTCACTGCATCACTGAAGTCCCCAGTTGCTAATCCAGATCTGGACAACTAGATGCACATCATTTCTCCAGATCCAACATCTGGGATTAAAGATCTAAAATGTGGTTCTTATCAAATCATCGTTGCAATCACGTGTGTAAAAACCTGCACCGTTAAATTAGGAATTTAAATAATTTAATTATGAGTTTAAGAAATAAGTCCATAATTGACTTTGGATATATATAGAAAGATTAGAATAATTATCGAGAAGGTCAAATAACGCTTAAACCATTTTTCTGGTGAAAAGTGCAAATACCGAGTTTGCTTCACAGTATAAATGGGTACCGGCGAAATATCCCAAAAAATTATAATAAAGATACAAATATTCCTAGAAAAATATCTAGGTCAAGGACATGAAGTTTGGAGTAAAAATAATGAGCGGTGATGTCAAAACTAATACCGGCTATGTATAAAATGTGTACCAGTAAAGTGTTTCGAAAAATTATAAAAAAAATATGATAATTCCTAGAAAAATATCTAGTTTCAGAATGTAAAGTTTGGTATAAAAATGATTAGTTGGACTATTAGAACTAATACTGTTGATTAGTGGGCACATTTATATAAATAGTAAATGTCACAAAGCCCTAGGTCAGTTTTCGGATCCCAAGGCTGATCCCTCATGGCTGCCATCTTCCTCTCTTCATGAAAACTTGAGCTCTGTGCATGAAACATAGCTAAGAACCCACCTTTCACCATATTTCTCCAATCTTATGCCATTGAACCATCATCATTCCTTGTAAAACTTGAGTCTTTTGAGGAAAAAATCATGTCTTGAGGGTTTAAGTTTCTGTTTGCGTTGAGGGAAGGCTGATCACTTGAGTTCTTAGTGTGTGAGCCATAGATACACTCTGGGAAGCTCCAAGAACTAAGCTTTGAAAGAAATAACCTACGTTGGAGAGAGATTTTTGTGCATCACCAAGTCAATAGCTTGGAGCACCCTCAAAGCTTCCCTATTTTCTGTCTTCAAAGGTCCATAGGTAACTACAAACCATTCTCCTTGTGGTTTCTTGAAAATGAGTTAGTTTGTGAAGTAAAAAGTAGAAACCTTAATGATTCACAAAAAATATGGTATATCTATATTTAATCATGTGGTTTGAACTTCTGTTTAATGAAGAATAGGACCTTGGACCCTTGGAAGCCATGGAAATCGCAGCTTATGCAGAAAAATCTGCAGCTTTCGTGTTTTGTCCGCGTGGTAATCTATTACCCTCTGCATGGTAATCGATTACCCTCTGTATGATAATCGATTACCCCTTGTCAAAAAGACTAGAAACTAGTTCCGATGAGTTGAAAAGCCCAAATTAGGGTATGATACCCTAAGGAGTCAGTGTTACTGTTAGAAAGTATAAATACAAATAATAGTGAGGGTTAATATGCAAAAATTCTGGTTTAGGAAGGACTTGAGTCTCTAAACGAAAAAGGAAACATTGCTTAATTAATGTGAAATTTGGGATTCTGAATATTAATAATGTTCTTGATATGAAACATATTGCAATTGTGGGATTATGTGACTATTGGTATATTTGTGTATACCGAGCTTTCGGATAGGGATTTTGGCACTGCATGTAAGCTTTCGTGTCCTCGGTTTTACCCATTGATGGTTCCACCAAATCTCATGGAGGGATGGTTTATATGCATGATGTATTTTTCTTAAAATATATCTGTTTACATGAGGAATATTGGATATACTACTGAGCTGGATGATTATTATAGTGCATTTGCCATATGTATATGTATGTGGGGTATTCCACACGAGACGGTAATCCCTAAGTATGTCAAGCCACATGCAAGATGGTAACTCCTTTTGCGAGGTACACGGTGGACTCCCTGTACCGTTGGTTGTAGATGTGCATAATACCTACGTTATATTCTCTGGTCAGTAGGATGCATACACACATGACATGGACATATGCTGCATTGCACAGATTTTGCTATTATACTATTGTTATCATTTTTGAACTTATATTGCACATATAAGTGAGCTTGGGGTAGAGAGATCTTTGAGGACCTCTTGTCTTACTAAGATTTCTTGTTAGAGATCTCATCCCGTGTGTGGCATATTTTCAAGTACAGGTACTTCTGAGATTGAGATCTCTAATGGCAGAAGGCCGGAGTTGAGTTCAGATGATGCATACACCTTATTATTTTATTATGATTTCTTCCTTGTTGTTATACCGTTATGGTTATTGTATTTGAGACATGAGCTGACTTTGTTGCTTTATTTGGTGAGTGTAACACCCCGTTACCGGACCGGTGTGTAATCGTCAATTATGATATTAAACGCAGTCACAATCACAACAGTTATTTGAAATCACGGAAAAAAAATTTCTTTTTAATAACACTCTTTAAAATAATCGTATCAGACAATATACTAACTATGATCACAACTCAAAACTTATAGCAGAATTATGAATACATTATCTTAATACCATACATTATACATTTGAAGATCGCTAAGTAGTTTCCATAAACCAACAAAGCATAAAACTCACTCTATCCATGTTTAACAATAAATGCCTTCGCCTTTTTATTTACTCTAACTATTTTATACCTCTCAAATGTTTCTCATTCCTTAATATGTTATATGTTTCTTCGTTAGCTACGCATAGGTTCAAACTGCGCTCGATTTGGAGCACCGTAACTCAAGTTATGAATTTTCTAAGAATGTGATGCTGAACCCGCAGATTCCGGCGCGAACAACGCCACGAAACAGACAGTTTCCATAATTCCGGCGCGATCAGTGCCAACCTGGCACGAATAACGCCAGGATTACGTCTCTTCTCTGCATTTTGGCGCGATTAGCGCCACCACGGTGTATTTTACCAAAATAGGACAATTCAACCTACTTTTGTATTTTACCCATAACTTGAGTTATACTAATCCAATTTACACAATCTTGGTTTCATTGGAAAGCTAAAAGAAAGATCTATAACTTCCAAGAATGCCAAGGGGTCCAATTATATCATATGGGATATGAAAATTGGGAAGCACCCTATTTCTATTTTCAACAGTTACCATTTTCTCCAATCATGTACCTAATCAATTATCCTCTCAATATTTACTTAACTATTTCACAGCTCAACACATTCAATAGGTCATTGGCCCTTCTACCAATTATACACCTCCATCAAATATTCTTTACACAACTAATTCTTAAACATAATCCAAGTGGCATGGACATCCCTCATCCTCACCCATATCCAAAATGATAAAATAAGGCATATACAATTGTATTCCAAAATACAACTAATAATCAAGGGACTTAGGGTTACATATGAACAACAAAAGCATGGAGAATACAACAACATGCAATACCAAGTTCATATACTAAGTCCTCTACACAATGAATGTCCACAAAATATAGAAATCTCTCAAAATGACATATGAATCTCATGCATCAAATCTATCTCCTCCAAGATGCCATGCTCTCCATATGCACATCATCCTTAACTCATCCACTAAGCGGGCCTCTTGCCTGAAGATCCTCCATGCTCACTATAACCTGAAATGATGTCCCCAAATGGGGGGGTGAGATATACAAATATATCTCAGTAAACCAAGGGTACTAAAGGATCACTCCACCCCATGGCTCACTCAATGTGCACAAATAACATCATGTAAAATGCATAACATACAAACCACCAAACAACTGGGCACAAATCCAAGAACATCCACATAAAGATTTCGTTCATGGACCCCATCATATAACTCCTGGAAAGCTTCTTGGTGCCTCTCCCATGGATGAGACGACCACAAGGAAAAGCCCAACTGGAACTCCTCATGAGCCCTATCCAGCGGAAGTCCCACGTTTGGATCATCCTGGCATCGCTCCCAGAGTCGGCCCCACAGCAAAATCCTACCGGAATCCCCAAAGGATATCTCCAGCGGAAGTCTAAACCAACACACATCTACTGGCCAGAGATCACAAAATTTAACACACAACATGCTCCAAGCATGTCACACAATCAAGCAATAATCCATGAACATACATATTCACACAATTTCCAAAGGCACAAAATCCAACCACAACCTTCCACTAGATGTGGTGGAGCACACAGGGGATTAAAACCCAAGTTCCAAAGGTTTACCTCAAGTCCGAAGCAAAGATACACAACGTACGCTCCAAGTTTAGTCCGTTTCTATCGCGTCCGTGAGAGGCAACCTATATGATCAAATAATAATAATCATCAACACATTTCCAACACAAATCAATTCATTTTCAATTTACTAATACCCACACCCATTCATTTAGGCCAAAGGGCTATTTCACACTTATTTTTCCTTAGAATTCCATATAGGTCGAATTCCTACACACATCACTATCCAACAATCTTCCTTCCAATCCCATTACATCACACCAACTTACCATCCATTTAAACACCATTTTCAACCATACAACCTCAACTACACCATTTTTACATCATCACAACATCCAAGACCACAGTAGGTCGAATTACCCATGGACTCATTGTGACAACCCGTGTTAACCCGGATTGTTAACATACTATCGTATTAAGTCATGCTTAATTAAAATGCGGAATAACTTTTTCTTTAATTCAATTATGACGTCATTAACCTTAGCCATCTTGGTTACTTAATCAATTTCATAAAATATTGCCTGTATGTAAATTGCAAGACAACTAACTGAAATACCTCGTGTATAATAGATAAGTGAGTATCTAAGTCACAGGACTACAACACATAGCCTGGACCAAAATCTTGATACATTAATACAACTTTAGCTAAAAAGACAATAACAATCCATGTGGCATGGACAAACCCCATGCTCACCAAATAAGGCACAATGCCCAACAACAGTCTCAATATAATCATAATTGAAAACATAAACAGCAGTCAAATAATCAGTATCCATCATGTCAGCAAAACACAAATAAATCTAACTCAGCTCTGGCCTCCTGCCACCTGAGCCCTCAACATTACCTGAACCTGAAATAAGCGTCCCCAAACGTGGGGTGAGATCTCTAAACAAGAAATCTCAGTAAGGCAAGGGGTCCTCAAGGATCTTCCACCCCAAGTTCACTTACATGTGTAATATAAGTTCAAAAAACAGTATTTACAATATAAGTTCCAAAACTATGCAGTACAGCAGATAATCATGCCATGTGTGTTTATCAAATCTACTGGCCAGAGAAATGCAGGAATACGTCTATACCCACATAAGTACAAGGAACACCGCTTGCACCTCACCCACAGCCTCACCATCTTGTATGTACCACATACTCAGGCTTACCGTATAGGTGGACATCACATGCATATCATAAAAGCACATTGCATATAATAGCTCAACAGCATTTCCAAAACATCAAAGCATGTAACACAGCATGCATAAACCACATCCCTATGGGACATGGTGGAACCACAACATGGCTAAACCGAGGACACGAAAGCTTACCTTGCAAGCTAGCTATCCAAGCCAAGAGTCCGCACAAACTCAAAGTCCAAACACAGCAGAATCACAATCTGTTTTAGACCAATAATTATATCAATATTAATATTCTAATATTTACAATGTTAAACTAGACATCTTAAGGTTTCTAACGATATAATTTATGTCTCAATCGGAGTTGTATAACTCCGGTTATGTTTTTGTGCAAAGTTCTTACAACAAGCTGAATTTCCAGCAATGGGGTCGCGACTTCAAACATAAACTCAGAGAAATCCACTCATCCAATGGATCTGAGAAATTACAGGGTTGTAGCCCTATGTGTTAGATTCACATAGGTCCAAACCTCACTCAATTTAGAGCTCTGTAGCTCGAGATATCACAATTTTACTAAACTAGGTCGCTGCTGTCTCGCGAAGTATTCGATTACTGCATTTTCCCAGAAAAGTATTCGAATACTGCCCGAAAAGTATTCGAATACTTCTTCGACAGAATGCAGAAAACTGAGTTTTAAAGGTAAAATCGACCTCCAATGATCCAAACTCGATCTGGAGTCCAAGAACTCCTTAAACAGATGTTTATTAACATGCTATGAACCCAGAAACACATTCCTTTTATCAAATGGTTCAAGTTATGATTTTTAATTGCTTAAACAAGCTTAAAACATCAAAATACACAAGGGTGATCATGGTATACCTTCCAATGTCCAAAACTCCGAAAATGAGAGTGGCAAAGAGTACTCAAAACAGCACCAAGCTACTGACTTCTTAAGACAAACGAAAATACCACACAAGGATGGACCTTTACACTCAAAGGTGGCTCCTTGAAGCTCAACAAACCAAGAACAAGGCAACCCTCAACCCAAAACAGAAACTCAGAATCTACATCCCCTCCAAACCTCACAACACGGAATCAAACTCAGAAATGGTGTTCCTTTCTCACTCACAAGGATGGTCCACACTCACCCAAGGTGCTTTGGTAGAGAAATCAAGAGTAAAAATGGCTCCTTTGGCTCAAGAGAGTTAGGGAAGGTGAAGGTGACAAGAAGAGAGGCACTCAGCTGCTGGAGAAATCAAAAACTCACGCTCATGACACAAGGAATTGCCCTAGGATCATGTTCCAAGGCTATATATAGCCACTTAAGTTTTTATCGCGCAGTATTAGCATTAATAGCTACGCTTAGCATTTTAATCCCAAACTTAGGATTCTTAACCTACTCATTTTTCTAATATTTTTCATATTTTTATTTTATTTTTCGGAGCACCTTTCCGGTACTCGCTTTTCCATAGCCAGTATCAGTTATGGCATCAGATTACATTATTTTGACTTGAAACTTGTTTTTCAAGTCCTACATAATATTCTAGTAATTATCATGCATTTGTTATAATTTTCCGGGATACTTTTCCGGTACGCATTTATACCGGGTAGCAGAACCGGTATATGCGCTTTTCTTCCGAAAAGCGACTTTCAGCATTTTTACCCACTCAATATAATTATTCAAGCCCAATAATAATTATTCAGGTCAATTATGGAATCATTTCCTAATTATCATAATTAATTCACTAATTACCTTAATTAGCGGTGCGGGTTCTTACATTCACCCCACCTTTTTAAGGATTTTGTCCTCAAAATCAGAAACATACCTGTCTCGTAAGTCCGGATACTGCCGGAGAAGCTCATCCTCTCGCTCCACGTGCACTCCTCGAGACTACGCTCAGTCCACTGCACCTTGACCATCGGAATGATCTTGCTTCTAAGCTGTTTCTCGCCTCGATCGAGAATCTTGAGTGGTCCGACGGGAGTCTTTAGGTTCTCCCGAACCTCCACATCATCCGGTTGCACCACGTGCGAAGGATCTGCTATATACCTCCGAAGCTGAGACACATGAAACACGTCGTGGATGTTGGCTAAGTTCGGAGGTAAGGCAAGTCGATAGGCAACAGGTCCTACTCTACCAAGGATTTGGTAGGGCCCAATAAACCGCGGGCTCAACTTCCTCACTCTGAGTGCCCGTCCAACACCGGTGACAGGTGAAAGTCTCACAAACACGTGCTCACCCTCACTGAACTCCAGTGGACGATGCTTGACATCGTAGTAGCTCTTCTGGCGATTCTGCGCCTGCTTCAACTTTTCCCTGATCATCTGGATCTGCTGGGTAGTATCTTGGACAAAGTCCAAGCCAAATAGCTCTTTGTCTCCAACCTCGGACCAGCAAGTAGGAGTCTGACACCTCCTACCGTACAGCGCCTCGTAGGGTGCCATGCCCAGACTAGCATGAAAACTGTTGTTGTACGAGAATTCTACCAACGGAAGGTACCTATCCCATGCAGAACCCTGTTCCAACGTGCAAGCTCTCAACATGTCCTCCAATGTCTGGATGGTCCGCTCAGTCTGTCCGTCAGTCTGAGGGTGATAGGCAGTACTCAATCTCAGCTGTGTACCAAAAGCCTCCTACAGTGCCTCCCAGAACCGAGATGTGAACTTCGGGTCCCTATCACTGATGATACTCTCGGGCACCCCTTGAAGCCTCACAATCTCGCGGACGTATAGCTTGGCCAACTGCTCTGTAGTGAAGCTCACCTTCACTGAAGAAAATGGGCAGACTTGGTCAATCTGTCCACAATGACCCAGATAGAGTCGCAACTAGCCTGATTCTTAGGCATTCCCACTACGAAGTCCATGGAAATACTCTCCCACTTCCACTGTGGAATCTCAAGAGGTTGAAGCTTACCAGACGGTTTCTAGTGCTCAATCTTCACTTTCTGACAAATAAGGCACTCTTTTTGCACTTGCGCCTCTTTAATCTTTTCCATCAGCTCATTAATCACTTTTTGCTGTTTCCAACTCAAGTAGTGCACCCCCAAACAAGGAGTTCACTCTCAAGTCTCTGAACTTTTCAATCACCTCGTAGTCGTTCATCATCATGCTGGATAAGCTCACGGATTTCCGACTCAAAGCATCGGCTACCACATTGGCCTTGCCAGGATGATACCTCAACTCAAAGTCGTAGTCCTTCAAGAACTCCATCCATCTCCGCTGTCTCATGTTCAACTCCTTCTAGTCAAATAGATATTTCAGGCTCTTGTGGTCACTGAATACAGCAAACTTCATGTCAAACAGGTAATGCCTCCAAATCTTGAAAGCAAAAACAATGGCTGCCAACTTCAAGTCGTGAGTCGGGTAGTTCTCCTCATGAGGTTTCAACTGTCTTAAAGCATAAGCAACAGCTTTTCCTTTCTGCATCAACACACAGCCTAACCCCTTTCCTGAGGCATCGCAATATATCTCAAACTGCTCCGCAGGATCGGGAAGGACTAACACAGGAGCAGTAGTCAGTCTCTCCTTCAACTCCTGGAAACACTCCTCACACTCATGTGTCCACACGAATAGAGTCTCCTTTCGGGTAAGGCGAGTCATCGTTACCACCATCTTGGAGAATCCCTCTATGAACCTCCTGTAGTACCCTGCCAAACCTAAGAAGCTTCTCACTTCTGTAACCGTCTTGGGCCTCTCCCAATCCATCACGGCCTCAATCTTGTTAGGATCAACTGCAACTCCATCAGCAGAAATCACATGACCCAAAAATTTCACCGCCTTGAGCCAAAACTCACATTTTGACGGCTTAGCATAAAGCTTTTTCTCTTTCAACACTTGCAAAACAATCTTCAAGTGCTCAGCATGCTCCTCCTCCGTCTTGGAGTAAATTAAGATGTCGTCATTGAAGACGATCACAAACTGATCCAGGTACGGCTGGAAGATCCTGTTCATGTAGTCCATGAACACTGCGGGTGCATTTGTGAGTCCAAACGGAATCACCAAGTACTCATAATGCCCGTACCTCGAGCGAAACGCTGTCTTTGGGACATCCTCCGGCTTTACCCGTATCTGATGGTAACCGGACCGGAGATCAATCTTGGAATACACGCAAGCACCCCTGAGCTGATCCCGCAAATCATCAATGCGTGGAAGAGGATACTTGTTCTTGATTGTCACCTTGTTCAACTGTCTGTAGTCGGTGCACAACCGCATGGTCCCATCTTTCTTTTTCACAAAAAAGACAGGTGCTCCCCAGGGAGACACACTCGGCCGAAAAAATCTTTCGCTGAAAGCTCCTCAATATGCTTCTTCAGCTCTGCCAACTCCGGTGGCGACATCCGGTATGGAGCCAATGAAATAGGCCCCACACCAGGCAATAAATCTATGGAGAATTCTATCTCCCTCTGCGGTGGAAACTCAGGAATCTCCTCGGGAAACACCTCGAGGAATTCCCTCACCACAGGAATGCCAGTGAGATCCTCCTGTGTCCCACTCACCAAACCTCCCAACATAACATAGCCAAATGCCCCTGCTCTCAAGGCCCTCCTCGCCTGCAGGATTGAAATGAACGGTGAGGAACTGGCTGTGGACCCACCCGGAGACATCACCACTCTCTTGGCACAGCAATCAATCAATGCACAGTTTCTGGACAACCAATCCATGCCCAGAATAATCTCCAAGTTGGCCATCGGCAATCCTATCAGATCTACCGAGAAGTCACGGCCATCCCACTGAAACGCTACATCGTGATAAACGGTGGAGGTCAAACATTTTTCTCCGGTGGCGGTGGTCACCCGCATCGGTGGAGAAAGCACATCACTGGGCAACTCAAGCCCCACAGCAATAGGGGTAGCAACAAAAGAGTGCGTTGCCCCAGAATCAAACAATAAATCAACAGCTGAACCACCAATGGTAACAGTACCTCTGACCAGGTTCGGAGCTCTGTCCGACTGCTGACGATCAAGGGTGTACACACGCCCCGTAGTAGGTGGCACTGCTGGTGCCCCAGTAGGAACCATCTGCAATGGCACAGCCTGCACTGCAGCAACTCTCGCCGTCGGGCAATCTCTGGAATAGTGGCCCTCCTTGCCACACTGGAAGCATATCAGCTGTCCGGTAGAACACGGCCCAAAGTGTGACTTCCCGCATCCCGAGCATCTGGGAGCAGGAGGTCTCGCTGTGTTTCCCTGAGTGAAAGTCTTTTTAAACTGGTTTGGCGCTTGCTTAGCCGCCAACTATTTGCCCTTGCCCTTTTTTCCATACTTCCTGTCCCTCCAGGAAGCGGAACCGCCGGTACCCTGTGGCACCTCAATCTTGGCCTCCTTGGCCTGACTCGCACGGCAATAGTCCTCAATGTCGCGACACTGCTGTACTAAAGCTCCGAAGTAGAACCAGCAAGATGTCCAGCAATGTCCTCATTAAGTCCCCTCCGGAACTTAGCAGCAAGAAAAGCATGAGTCGGTCTCGCCATACGGAAATGAGCAAACTTAACCAACTCATTAAACTTGGCCAGGTACTCGTCGACAGACAACGAGCCCTGCACCAAACGGTCAAACTCTCCCTGTTTCCTTTCCTGAGAGTCATATGGAAAGTATTCACCTAGAAAACACTCCTCGAAGAACGGCCACGTCATCACATGACCCTGCATCTCGTAGATGAGAGAAATGTTGGTACACCACTCATGGGCCTCGCCCTCCAGCATGTAAGTGGCAAACATCAGCTTCTGCAGATTGGTACACTGCATGATCCGGAAGATCTTGTCCAACGCTTGTAACCATCTGGCAGCAGCAATGGGATCATAAGATCCGTCGAAAGAAGGTGGCTTGTGCTTGCGGAAAGCATTCAGCCTGCGGTCGATCTCGTCACGATCCTCAGCAAATACGGGAATGGCTTGCAGAGCCCCCGTCAAATGACTACCCTCACCCATCTGACTCTGGGTGTCCTCCTGTTGACTAGGCGGAGGTGGAGGCGGTGGTGGAGGTGGTGGAGGACACTGGCCAGCAGCAGGACCAGCCCTCAAATCCTCCAACATGACCCTCATCATAGTCATGTTGGCCATCCGGTTCTCCTCCAGAACCTCAGCAGTGGCTCGCCGGTTCGCCTCTCTGATAGCGTCCAGCATCGCCTGGTTTGCCAATCTCGTGGCCTCCTGGTCGACTAGTGGGGCCGCCTGCATCTCAGCTAATGCAGCCAGGATAGGATCCGGTTAATCCTCGCTCGTACTAGGGTTCCTCCTTGGTGGCATCATGACTTTGCACAAGTTACACAAAGAATGAGTTGATCAGGCCCACACTATGTAGTCACATATGCATCATCATAATACACACCAATCAGAGAGAACACAAAGTAGACACGCAACGAAACATCCTAAGTTATTGCAATACATACAGGCTTTTCCCTAGAAAGTGCTCTGATACCATAAAATGTAACAACCCGTGTTAACCCGGTTTGTTAACATACTATCGTATTAAGCCATGCTTAATTAAAATGCGGAATAACTTTTTCTTTAATTCAATTATGACGTCATTAACCTTAGCCATCTTGGTTACTTAATCAATTTCATAAAATACTGCCTGTATGTAAATTGCAAGACAACTAACTGAAATACCTCGTGAATAATAGATAAGTGAGTATCTAAGTCACAGGACTACAACACATAGCCTGGACCAAAATCCTGATACATTAATACAACTTTAGCTAAAAAGACAATAACAATCCATGTGGCATGGACAAACCCCATGCTCACCAAATAAGGCACAATGCCCAACAACAGTCTCAATATAATCATAATTGAAAACATAAACAACAGTCAAATAATCAGCATCCATCATGTCAGCAAAACACAAATAAATCTAACTCAGCTCTGGCCTCCTGCCACCTGAGCCCTCAACATTACCTGAACCTGAAATAAGTGTCCCCAAACGTGGGGTGAGATCTCTAAACAAGAAATCTCAGTAAGGCAAGGGGTCCTCAAGGATCTTCCACCCCAAGTTCACTTACACGTGTAATATAATTTCAAAAAACAGTATTTACAATATAAGTTCCAAAACTATGCAGTACAGCAGATAATCATGCCATGTGTGTTTATCAAATCTACTGGCCAGAGAAATGCAGGAATACGTCTATACCCACATAAGTACAAGGAACACCGCTTGCACCTCACCCACAGCCTCACCATCTTGTATGTACCACATACTCAGGCTTACCGTATAGGTGGACATCACATGCATATCATAAAAGCACATTGCATATAATAGCTCAACAGCATTTCCAAAACATCAAAGCATGTAACACAGCATGCATAAACCACATCCCCATGGGACATGGTGGAACCACAACATGGCTAAACCGAGGACACGAAAGCTTACATTGCAAGCTAGCTATCCAAGCCAAGAGTCCGCACAAACTCAAAGTCCAAACACAGCAGAATCACAATCTGTTTTAGACCAATAATTATATCAATATTAATATTCTAATATTTACAATGTTAAACTAGACATCTTGAGGTTTCTAACGATATACTTTATGTCTCAATCGGAGTTGTATAACTCCGGTTATGTTTTTTGCAAAGTTCTTACAACAAGCTGAATTTCCAGCAATGGGGTCGCGACTTCAAACATAAACTCAGAGAAATCCACTCATCCAATGGATCTGAAAATTTACAGGGTTGTAGCCCTATGTGTTAGCTTCACATAGGTCCAAACCTCACTCAATGTAGAGCTCTGTAGCTCGAGATATCACAATTTTACTAAACTAGGTCGCTGGTGTCTCGCGAAGTATTCGATTACTGCATTTTCCCAGAAAAGTATTCGAATACTGCCCGAAAAATATTCGAATACTTCTTTGACAGAATGAAGAAAACTGAGTTTTAAAGGTAAAATCGACCTCCAATGATCCAAACTCGATCTGGTGTCCAAGAACTCCTTAAACAGATGTTTATTAACATGCTATGAACCCATAAACACATTCCTTTTATCAAATGGTTCAAGTTATGATTTTTAATTGCTTAAACAAGCTTAAAACATCAAAATACACAAGGGTGATCATGGTATACCTTCCAATGTCCAAAACTCCGAAAATGAGAGTGGCAAAGAGTACTCAAAACAGCACCAAGCTACTGACTTCTTAAGACAAACGAAAATACCACACAAGGATGGACCTTTACACTCAAAGGTGGCTCCTTGAAGCTCAACAAACCAAGAACAAGGCAACCCTCAACCCAAAACAGAAACTCAGAATCTACATCCCCTCCAAACCTCACAACACAGAATCAAACTCAGAAATGGTGTTCCTTTCTCACTCACAAGGATGGTCCACACTCACCCAAGGTGTTTTGGTAGAGAAATCAAGAGTAAAAATGGCTCCTTTGGCTCAAGAGAGTTAGGGAAGGTGAAGGTGACAAGAAGAGAGGCACTCAGCTGCCGGAGAAATCAAAAACTCACGCTCATGACACAAGGAATTGCCCTAGGATCATGTGCCAAGGCTATATATAGCCACTTAAGTTTTTATCGCGCAGTATTAGCATTAATAGCTACGCTTAGCATTTTAACCCCAAACTTAGGATTCTGAACCTACTCATTTTTCTAAGATTTTTCATATTTTTATTTTATTTTTCGGAGCACCTTTCCGGTACGCGCTTTTCCATAGCCAATATCAGTTCTGGCATCAGATTACATTATTTTGACTTGAAACTTGTTTTACAAGTCCTACATAATATTCTAGTAATTATCATGCATTTTTTATAATTTTCCGGGATACTTTTCCGGTACGCATTTATACCGGGTAGCAGAACCGGTATATGCGCTTTTCTTCCGAAAAGCGACTTTCAGCATTTTTACCCACTCAATATAATTATTCAAGCCCAATAATAATTATTCAGTTCAATTATGGAATCATTTCCTAATTATCATAATTAATTCACTAATTACCTTAATTAACGGTGCGGGTTCTTACAGTCATGCTCCAAGGTTTTTAATCCAATTCAACACTTACACATATCATAAAATCTTATAATTAATTCATACCATTACTCCACAATTCGATTACACAATCCTATCATCGTGCCATCTCACAAATTATTGAAATTCAATCACAAATTTTCCTAAGTTATTCAACAATTTCACCAATAATTTGTATGAATTTAATCACTCTAACACATCATTCTAAGCCACTTTTATCTAATAAAATTTTTCCATTTGAGTCCTCTAACCATATCAATTCAAGAGCAAAACCCTAGGTCACATAATCAATCAAACTCAAAATCAAAGATTAGAGAGAAAACCTTATCACCAATCAACTCCTAGGCAACCCAAGAACAAGTCTCAACACTTGAACGGTCCAAAACCGTCACCAACCACCGCCAAATGCCCAAAACCGCCAACCACAATAGGAAAATGATCTCCTTGCACACTCGATTTCGTGGCTCGCTCAAGGAAGGAAAGATGTTCACAAGGCGGTTTGGAGCAACTTTGATGTTTTACACTTTTGGACTTGAGTAGGTTTTGATGGAGTTTTTGAGGTTTTAAGTTTGGAAGCAAAGCTCCCATTTCCAACCATGGAGGACGCGTGAAAGAGGAGGGAAGAGGAGAGAGAAAATGCTGAAGTTGTGTCTCACATGATCTAATTGTCACTTAAGTCACTTAAAGTGGGTCTCACATGTCACTTAACTTTCTTAAATCACCCAATTTAACCCACAAATTTATAACCTACGTATTTTTCTCGTTCACATCATATTTTCACTTTCTAAAATACTGACCATAATTTTACGTTTGTCGGTACAATTATACCGCAGTATTTTACACCGGTAAAATCACTATTCATCAAATTTTCCGAAATTTTCCTGTTCACTCGATTTTTCGTTTTGAATCCATTTCCGGCATTATTCTTACCATTTGAGACCTTCTACTCAATTTTTCTTGCCTAGGGTTACGTGTTTAGTAAATTACCATTTTGTCCTTTACACGCAGTTTGACCTTAATTTCAGGATTTTCACTAATCCTTCCCTTTTAAATCACCTTATCATAAATAATTATGCATTTAGAAATATGAGGATTTATAGTGAGTATGGGGGTTTTCCATGCAGCATCTGAATAAGTTGTGTTTATGTCAGACTGGAGTTGTATTATTGTGTCAGGACATATCTGGTCTACATGTCGTAGTTCCATGACTTGATACATAATTTATATTATGAGGTTATTCAGTTTAGTTATTTATAGCAATTTACATACATGCGGTTTTTGAAAAAGATTCACTAAGTTAATATGATAAGATTCATAATTGGAAATTTTTAGGTTCTGCATTTAACGAGCTGCGCTTATTACCATTTATATGTTTAATACTTCGGGTGCACACGGGGCGTTAAACGTGCATGCTAAACCTCTTCGTTCAACATCACTTTCGTCCAACCAATTTCCACCCATTGTATGTGACTTCATTGTTCCCCCTCTTTGTTTTATTTGACGGGCTGACAGTAATACCATAATTGTTAATTGCATAAAGCAGTTTCGAACTATTGCACTGAAAATGTTTGCTAAATTCTCTCAGAATTGTTACTATAACACCCCTCAAACGAGAAAGAAATTAATTAGGTGTTTAATTAGATTAAATACTTATTTAATTAAATTATGAGATATAAAATTATTAGATTGAGATTATAATTAATAAGATGTTATAGGTTATGTCAGATATGTTTAATCAGACTCAAAAATAATTATTAGATATAATTCAGAATATGAATATTATTATGAAGCAAGTTTGGGTTTATTTAATAATTAGGCCTAAATATGATTTAGGTTGAACAATTATTTAGTATTAGGAAAATTAGTAGACTCAAGTATCTTTAATTTAATTAATTGATGCTTGGATTAATATGTATTATTAAAGAATATATAGTTTTTTTATGTTGATAAATAATATTGGTAAAATTGAGTACTTGGTCACCAAGTATAGCCAAATCAATTTGTAAGCTTGTTTGTTACAACTCCAATTTGCTTTATGCGCGGTTAAGGCTTTCTTGCTACACATTTTCTTGTTTTTTTTTTTTTTTTTTTGTCTTGTACATTGCTAAGTAGAAAAGAGAACAACAATTTAAACTTTAAAGCTTTGACTAAGCCTAAGATTAAAGGAGCCAATAAGAACTAAGATAACTAAAGTTGATGGAAAACTTCTTGAATACACCTTTCCTTTTTATTTTATGCGCTGATGATGAGGAGATTAGGAGATATATGGATCAAGAAAAGTTTGACTTAGTCCAAGTAATAAAGGGACCAATGGGAGTAAAGGAAAGTTAAAGCATATCATAACTTTTAGAAAAAACCACTCTTTTGTACGTTTTGGTAGGAAAAAAAATAGAAGCAAGGTAAATTAAAGTAAAAACTTTTCAATGAATATATCCCTACTTTAGATTGTACACGGCAAGAAGCAAAAAGGAAGGTAGAAAAATTGGTCAAAAGTTATAAAGGCTTACTTTACACCAATAGGAAAAATGGTAAGTTAAAATTTGTTGAAGTTGAAAAGTGAATAAAGCTTGGTTTGTGCTTTTAAATATACGATGCACTTCCTCTCTGTTTTAGAAGGGGGAAACGCAACACTTAGTTTCTTCCATGGTGTGTCCAGAAAATTAATAAAGGGTAGGTACTGAATGAGTTAAGTATATATAGATTTAAGTCTGATCTTGAACGCGACTTGCGAACAGCTGCCGGCTGGTTGGGTCTGTGACTCAACTGGACCGATGATGAATGAATAAACAAATATTCCAACTTCCAATAATGGAGATTGAGATTTGAGAGGAGATGAATCAGTATATAGATGCAAATGATGGGTCTGAAATAAAGCTCTCTGCTATTAGATTTGGATAATGAAGGTGGAGGAGGAAAAAAAACTCAAGGGAAAATAAAATAGGAGGCAAATTAAAAGGGTAGGATATCGTAACAATCAACTAGGGTTACTACCAATCAATTTCACCGTTAGATCGATTAAGTTGATACAACGGTTATATTTATTTCCATCTTTGTATGGTTATTATCCCAATTTTAATGTAAAAGCATTAAATATGAGAAATCATAACTATACAAAGGTGAAAATAAATATAAAGTATTAAATATGGGGAATCATAACCATACAAAGATGAAAATAAATATAATCGTTATATTAACATAATTGATCTAACGGTGAAATTGATTGATAGTAACATTTGTAGAAATCTTAATTGGTTGTTATAATATCCTATCCCGAAATTAAATTGGAAAAATTTGAATTTTAACATAAGGGTATTTTTGTATTTTTACATCATATTTTAAGGGTGGGCACTTGCCCCCATCTCTTATACCTAGATCCGCCTTTGCTTCCAAGCATTCGAAGAACACAAGAAAGAAAGGGCAAACTCAAAGGTTAGGTTCTAGTCATAATTTTGACTCATGGTCTTCATGAAACTTGTAGGTTTTTATGTTAGTATCTCATTTCTATCATTATTTTCTTGTAAAGAATCTTAAAAATCATTCTTTTCCCCTTCATACAGCAGCGCCCCTGCCTAGAAAAAAGAAGGAAAAATATAATGTTACATGGTTTGAAGTTTTTAAGAGTTGTTCTTTTTTTTTGGTAATCTTTTAAGAGTTGTTCTTGTTTTTAAGAGTGGTTTGAATGAGTAAGTTAGCTATAGTAATTGATATTCACTTGGTGTGTTAGATTAGAAATTGCAAATGAAATGACATGGTTTGATGGGGGCTGTTTTGATGTTAAGTATTTATAAAAAAGTTGAAGAGTTTATGACTCATGGTTGATATTTGGTTGTTAGAAGTCTATGTAAGTTTGTGTGTTGGAAACAAAAATATATATATATATATATATATATATATATATATATATATATATATATATATATATATAGATTTTGTATGAGTAAATGGTGCAACCTAAGTGTTTGATAAATTGTCGAAAAGAAACCTTGAATTTAAATTTAATTGAAGTAAGTGGAAAAATTATGAAGGTAGTTGTGAAATCCTTGTAGGATAAGTGAAATAATACATGTTTGATTTAAGTGAATGTGTGATATATTGTAAGATAGTTTAATTTTGTGATCACATTCTTAGTTTTATAAATTTTCAATAAGTGTTTATAATGAAGACAACACTATTCTTTTAATTTGATCAAGTGGTTGTACAAAGGAGCAAATGTACTTATGTTTTAAGAATTAAATTAGTGTTGTAAAGATTAGATAAAGTTGTGAACTTTAATTTGGTTGCTAAAGTCCAAGTTATAATTTAAGTTTCTTATTGCATGGGTCTCTTTATGGTTATTGAGAGTTTGATAATGTGTAGGCTAATTTTAAGAAATTTTGAGAGAATCTATACATGAAAAGGCTAAAAAGAAAGGTATGGAATTTTGATTGTATAAGGAAGTTTTGGTTATGTCATTAAGTATTGGTGCTAAGTATGTGATTAAATGAAATTATAAATTATATGTAAATTGTGGATGGTTAGTGAGTGTAAGTTAAAAAGGAATTATTTGAATGCTATATATGTATTTATCTAGTTTTAGAATTTTGTTATGATTATTTATGATTTTTCTTTAAATATTATAAGTTGATAGGAATGGAAATTATTAAGAAAATGTATGAAAATTCATGCTATTAGGAAGGATATAATTTGACCTATAAAGATATAAGTATGGGTCTTGGAATTGTATTATTTAATGTTTATGAGTATGTATGGTATTTCCTATGCATGTTAAGTAAATAAATTTGTGGGATATGTTTGTGTGAATTAAGATTATTGAATAAAGCATGAAAATTAGATACCGTGTCAAATTTCAACTTTGACACCTCATTTGATAGCCGTTAGATCAAAAAATATCAACGGCTCTGATTTGTAAGCATGTGACACCGTTGATCTTTTTTTATCCAACGGCTATCAGATGAGATGTCAAATTTGAATTTTTACACCGGTGTCAAAGGATCATACCTCATCTGATAGTCATTAGATCAAAAAAGATCAATTGTGTCACATGTTTACAAATCAGAGTCGTTATCTTCTTCGATCTAACGACTCTCAGATGAAGTGTCAAATTTGATATTTGACACTGGTGTCAAAGGATCCTATATATATATATATATATATATATATATATATATATATATATAGTCTAGAGGCTGGGTTGGGCTGCAAGTCCTGAAAAGGCCTGTTCAAAGGCCAGACGTATTGGCACCTTTTGGGTGACCTAGTCACGTAGGCATCATCATGTTGCATAGTTGGGGTTGTGCAAATACGACTAATCTGTCACTGGCAATTGGGCTCTTTCCCTTGCAAACCCCATTACTCCAAACCCTTCAGGCTTCAACCCTGTATCCATACTTTATCATTCATATCTTCAAGTTTATAAATTTGTCACACGGTTCGGAAAAGAGATGTCTCAACCGTGAGCGTGACTTTTGTAAATTTATCACACTGTTATGCTTGATTATTTCTAGAGAAAAGTGTCTATCATTTTAAATGATATAAAATTATGTCATTTTAAGTGAGTGAAAAGGATAAATCCATCGGAGAGAGTGTGGAGGGAAAATGTTTAAAAAATGTGGGTCTCATCTCTCTCTATGAGTAAAAGGATAATGACACACCTTTTTTTCCTTATTTATATCAAATTTTATAAATTTAGTGCTAGACTTCTTTTTTCGTAAAACCACAGATTGAGTCCATTTGAACAAATTGTTTTTTTTTTTTTTTTTTGCAATATTTTAATGTCAGTTTATGACATGGCAATGAAATGGATCCCTTATCAATATATCACTTGCGATCATGCCGAAGAGTAAACACCATTCTTAATCCCTGTCAATAAAGAGTTGGTGCAAAAACACGTGAATCCAGCCAGACATTTTATAGAACGGGTAAGAAGAAAAATGGATAGAGCCCAGCGAACTATCTATATATTAATTATGAAAAAGCCAAGTCATTATGCCCAGGTGACCTAATTCTAATATGAGGATCGGAAAAATAGATGGCAAAACTTAGTATTGCCAGCATCTCTCACCTTGCCAACAACATCAATTCAATAGTACTCCATGTGACGTACAAGAAAATTGAGTAATCTAGGACCTTTTGAACAGCTGCCTCCAATAAACCACTTCAGTACAGGTAATAAAACTCCAGCCATATCCAATATAGATGTGAATGTATTCTCAAGTATCACGGCAGCCTACGAAGCACGGACACTTGTAAAAATAGGAAGAGTCGGGTCCGACACGCTCCGATACGGCGACACGCTCCGATACGGTGTCGGACACGCGATTGACTTTTTCCGACACGTTGACTATTCCGACACGCGAATTTGACCGTGTCCGACACGGTCAAATGACATTTTCGTAATTTTTTTATTTTTTTTTATTTTTTTTATTTTTTTAATTTTTCTTAAAACTTTTTTTTATTTTTTTTTAAATTAAAATATATTAATAAAGCTTCCACCTGATCATATCAATTTTATTTTTTTATCTTTTTTTCCCTTAAGTAGATAAGAGATCATCTCAGCATCATTGTTGTCAATTCCTATTACACTCTTGTTGTATCTCATTCTCTATGATCTTCTCTAATGTGATTTGATCTCTCTATCTGATATTATGTCTCTCTCATCCCAGTTTTTATTTTTTTATTAAAGCTTCCATCTTTATAACGTGTTGATGGGTATTATTAATTTAGTTTCATTTCTTTGTTAAATTATTAAATATTAAATGAAATATAATCTATATAAATTAAAAATATTATTTAATATTAAAACGTGTCCCAACGTGTCGAAAACCATAATTTTTTAGGATATTTTTTAGGATTGACGTGTCGGAGTGTCGTGTCGTGTCACGTGTCGCGTGTCGTATCGGTGCTACATAGAGTGCAGTAACCTAAAATGAAAGAAAAAAATCAAAGGAGAATGTAGATTAAAGGTGCACAAACAAAATGTTGCTGTTGAGAATAACAAAATGGAGATGCGTATCTAAATTTCTGATCAATAGTACTCCATGGAGATGTTTATCAAGCAGAGGCTTTGCCTTTCAGCATATTAATAGCTTTCTTCTTCTTACATTTCTTTTATGTAGAATTGCATAAATACTTTGGAATTAATTTTAGAGAGAGTGGTCTTAAACAAAGTTGAATTGGGACCATATGCAAACATAAGTTAGGTAGAAATTAATGCTGACCGTTAATTAGCGGAATGATCTGCTGGATATTTTTTTCTCCTCTAATATGCTTCAAACATTTGTAGTACTCTCTACTACCCTCATCCCATGATCTTTTTTGATTAAAAAAAAAAAAAAAAGATAAGTTGCACGGTTCATTTTGTTACCTGCTTAGGTCGTGGGAACGATCGAATAAAATCTCTTTCTTTTGAGGAACAATCGAACATATGATAAAAAGAAGAATAAATCGGTCCCATTTTTATCGATGTTTTTCTGTAATTTGGATGTGTTCTAATGCAGTTCTTCTTTATTATGTTCCATTGTCAGGTCCGACCATTTTGTTTTTTCAAGAAAATGCTGGAAGTATCATTCCATCGGTTAAAGATATTTTGTTATTGGAGAGGAACGCTAACACCCATGCAGCTATAGTTTGAAAAATCACAAGGTTAAGAAGGGATTCTTGAAGATTAGAAACAAAAGCAAGATAACTGTGTTCTTTTCTTCTTTTCCTGCAAAACCCAAGAAACGACATCGTAAGCTACTTTGGAAAAGCTCTCGACCCATTTGCAACAAAACGTGGTCCTCTCTTCATCCACCTCTCAAAGGTCCAAGTCGCGTCATCACACTAACGTGCCACATGGGCAACGTTAGTTGAGCCGTTATGATGGAGTTAACATAAGGACCAACGTGGCCCCTTTTTTTATTATTTTAGGGACCAATTTATCCCTTTTTTATTGCCAGGGACTGAAAAAGCCTTCGTGGATATTGTAGGGACTAAGAATGATATTTACTCTATATTTAATTTTTGTTCAAGAATTGACATTTTCTTGCACAAAGTCAACACAATTGCACGATCAGTTAAAACGGGTATAAAGAATAGGAATTTGATAACCGGTTTAGAAAAAAAAAATTATATTAATTCCACCTCCAAATATAATACATGAAGTCATTTACACAAGAAAATGTGATCACTATTCATGTCAGAGGAGGTTTTTTTTTTTTTTTTTTTTGCTATGATTGCATCAATTAGGAGGGACATTATCTCCTTTCCTTGCCATGGTCAATTTCCCTTCCATCCATCTTTTCAGCATCTTAAGTGCAGCTTTTGGTTGATCCATAGGGACCATGTGCCCAGCCCCATTTACCTGTTGTATCACAAAATTAAAGTCATCAAATATGGAATTAAAAATGTTAGGATCTAGAAAAGACCCTTGAACACAAACCTTGAGAAAAGAGAGAGGTCCATAGCTTTTCAACAACCCTGCTTGTACACCATTAACCAAAAATTGCACTGTTTGGGATGCCCCAAACTCCTTTTGTCCTGACCACTCCATGGCATGAACCCATCTTGAATTCCCTGCCAATTGAAAAGAACATCAAGAATGCATGCAATCCAACATACAACTTTTTCAACACACAGACCAATTTGGTTTGAAATGAATCAAGAAGGCTCACCAAGCCAATTGCATATGAGATCTTCCTCCCCAGCATACACAAGCATTTTGATTCCATCCTCAAGAAGTGAAGGGATTCCCACTTCAAGGTTTCTCATCCAATCTTGCATCATGGCATCATACACTGTTTGACTGCATGATACGTACTCCAAGTCCCCCACACCTAAAGCATCCCTCACTCTTTGCTTGTTTAAAAGTGTCTCCAAGTTTGAGAAGTCATAACACAATTCTCCCTCACATTTCTTTCTGATATCATAGTACTGCAATTCACATATAAGCAAAATGCAGAGTACGTAATTAACTCAAACTACACTATTTTCTCAAACTATGCTGAACAGAAAAAAAATGATAATAAATAATGTTCTTTCATGATTACTTACATTAATGTCGCCAGTAATGTCCAAGATATGAGCGAATATGTTTTCGCAAATACTTAACGCAGACACGCAGCTTTGTCCACCTTTAGAGTCTGATGAATCAAACACAGATCAATGAACATCACAAAGAGATACAACATACATTTCTAGCAAGCTCAATGAATTAACAAATAGGAAAAAAAAACTAGGGGGAAATTGTACTGCATGTTGTTATGGCCTGCTCACACCCTGGGATAAACTGTTTGATACTTTCGTATTCAGCCTTTGAAATTAATCCCGTGTCTAATGCAAAGTCTGTGTATGCTTGGTACTGAATTCCAGGATTTGTTAACCCATTACCAATAGCAAAGCCCTGTTATTATATTGCATCAAATAAATCAATACTAGCAAGGCTAAACTAATTATCGTTTCATAGTGATAACTGATGATATAAATTATATAAGAAGTAGTATAGAACCTTGAGGTTTATATAAATTCCTTCTTTTTCTTTATTTCCTTTGTGAACCCGAGATGCAAGAGCTGGAATATAGTGTCCTGCGTATGATTCTCCAGTAATGTAAAAATCATTCTTAACGAACTTGGGGTGCTGCTTGAAAAATGCCTGTCATTATAGTAAGATTTAGTGGATCTTATTTATATACAAGCATACATATATATATATATATATATATATTTCCACATTTTAATAAGCTTGGCTTTTCTACATTACCTGCAAGAAGTCATACAAATCATTGCTAACACCCACTTCATCATGGGGAATATCAGCAGAATCGGAAGTGTAGCTAAAACCTGTCCCAATTGGTTGGTCAACAAATAAAATGTTTGATACCTATAAAATGAGAAAACACCGTGTTTATGAGAATGAGAAAATAAATTTGGTGCAACAACTTGATTCTCTAACCAATGCCTTTGGTGTGACAATGAGTGTGGCTTATGGTTGATGCACCCGTGGCACACTCATTCCACACTAGAGAAATGTGAATTGATTGTTACCTTATCCCAGCCGAAATTATTCCATGTAAGAGACAAATTATTGGCAATTTTGAAAGGGCCATTCTCATAAAACAAGGCTATTTCACTGCTGCACCCTGGACCTCCAGTCAACCATATAACAACAGGGTCATTCGTGTTGTTCCGGGATTCAAAGAAAAAGTAGAACATCCTGCAAATTAAATGATAGAAGAAAATATATGGCAATTCAAGCCAGGACCACATGTTAGCCAATATTTAAAGAGACAAATTTAAATATATGGATTAGGAAAAATAAGCAGCACTTGGATCATTAAATGATTGCAATGATATAATCTTGTGAAATTATATTAGCTGTGATATAAGGCAAAATGATTTCTGCAACTGCTGCACATACAGCAAGTCAGGATACTGTACTGGATCTTAGAATACGGAACCGGATCCTGATTTTTTTTTTCTAAGAAAAGTTATGGGATCCACTTTTATGTGTCAGTTGCAGATAACACACTCGGCTGCTCTGCAGATATGTTTAGCCCATGATATAATGATATTATGTTTTTGACGTGTCAACAAACATGTTACTTTAAGATCCGTAATCACTTTAAAAATATCACGATCGACTAAAAAAAGCGAGTTGCGGTACAACCAATGTTGACCTTAAAACATCATGAAGAATTTTTATTTTATTTTTTGTGTGGCAAAGTACATTAACTCAACACATGACAGTTACTTATAAAAACTTCAAAGAATACGTCAACTATTTATACATTGTTTTAACCAAAATATCCTTCGAATATACACTATTTATATTACTCTGAATCTCTAGACAGATAAATAAATAAAAATTTAAAACCGAATTTAATGTTCAAAATGAAACGTATGCCAGAGTTTGAATCAGAAGAATATTTACCTTGCAGCTTTGGAACGAGGAAGCGAATAATACCCTGCATGGTGACCAAGATCTTCAACAGAAGGCCCAGAAGCACCAAGAAACGAAAATTTCTTCTCCACGATCTTTCCAGGGACAAAACGAACAGGGTCACCTAGTTTTATGTTAACTGGATCTTTTGGAAATAGGTTAAGGCCTCTTATGAGCGTTTCTGCTTGTGGTTTTGGGGTGTATAACAAGCCACGGTCATTGATGTTGCGAGAAGTTGCATAGGATGAAGAAACTGAAATGATGAACAGAGACAAAAGAGACAGAGAGATTTTGCAGAGATTAAGAACTGGTGATGATGCCATGTTGTTTTCACTTGCGGAAAATGCGTACCATTTGGCTTTGAATTTATAGCACTTGCCTATGCAAACTGCTTTGGCTGTACGAAGCGTTAGAGTATGACGCATCACTTTTCATGTTTTAGTATCCTTAAAATACTTTAATTTCGTATTCTAAACGTGAACTTCCTTCTATTATTGTATTTTTATATTAATATTGATTTTTTCTTTTGATTTCTCTTTACGATTTTTGTTCTGAAAAACTTGGTTTAGTTAGTGAATTTTGCCGTAATGTGCTCGAGCAGTTGGCTTTTGAATTTACTGTTTGATTCGGTAATTAATAAACGGATTTGGTAATAAATTTTATCTCCGAGTTGAATAGTACTTAATATTTGTCATAATACGGTCAAAAGCTTTCGAATCTTAAATAATAATGTGAACTTAATTACTATGTTTAGATGAACGCGTCTTTAGCTCACTTAAACTTTTAAAAATTCTTTTGTGAAAAAAATAAAATGGACAATTATACTTATTACTATTTTAGACTTACTATCTGATTAGTTACCATTGAATTAATTTGAAATCAACGGTTAAAAAATGAGAAAAATTAACACTAAAGTGTGTATGTATGTATCGCTATAAATCACACTCTAAATTAAATATATAGTAAATACATTAATATTTGATCACTATAAATATACAATATCATTTTGAAGGAGTCTTCTTTGAAAATTATGAAATCTATGTATGTTATGAGATAAAAACGCGTCATAATTTCAAAAGGCTCCTCAATAATAATAAATATTCATTAATTTTGTCTTAATAGTAATTATACTGATGTAATAGTTGCATATATAGTAAATATAAGTCATTCATTGCCATGTGGTTTAAGAAATATTTTTACTTTAATGCTAAATAAGAAATTAATTTAATTTATGTTGATGTATGATGAAAGTAAAATAATTTTATTATCACTCAATCATGTGTTGTGTAATTAAAAAAAAAAAAAATATTGGACTATAACACAACAAAAGCTTCAAATTTACTTTTTCAAAAGTTATTGGTGTCATCACATGGTTAACGTTCTAAGGAAGTTGCTAATTGACATAGCACCTTGCCAGATACCACATGAATTGCCATCACGATGGGGACATTTTCAATCATGCCAAACTCCAAGCAAGAGAAATGTTGAGATGGATTTGTCTTATTTCTTGATTCACATATTACATGCATTATAGAGTTTAAACTGAACTGGTTACAATAGTTTAATTAGTAACTTCCTTACTGCTACTCCCTTAATTTGTGGCTTTTTAAATTGCTCCAGTTATGCACTCAAGTTCGAACACCTTATATACGTGACTCCTGGCCCAGGATGGACCCCATTCATGCTTCCTTTAGAAGGGACCTTGTTGCAAAAGGGCATGTAAAATAATATTCTGTCCACATAAATTATCCACTTTGCCAATACCATTCCATTTGAGCAAATTACTTGTTTGAATAATCTGTTGGTAAAAAAAAAAATTTAAAATAGAATTAATTTGGTTTTTTTTTTTTTATAACAAAATTAATTTGGTTTTTACGGTGCCTTGTTTGTATATTTCATAATTAAATCCGGCTCAGACGGGTCAAATTAATAGGAAACCAATGAACCAATTATACAACCGGTCTAAATGAGTCAATGAATCAGTCATATAATAGATTTGATGAAAACCGATTTGACTTGGTAGGTTTTTGACAAAAAGCGATGACCCAATTGGTTTTCTTTAAACTGGTGGAACTAGTGGATCATGAATTTTTATTTTTTTTATAAAAAAAATTGTTAGATGCTATGTTTTTACACTAATACCAGCAACTCAAATCCCTAAATTACAACATACATATATGTATAATTAAGTATTTGAATAATTTTTTTTAAAATTTTGAATTTAAAATATACATTTATATATATTTATTCGGGTGATTAATCGATTTAATTAATAATCCATTAGTTGAACCAATAACCCAATAAACTAGTATCTCGACTGAATCAATGACTAGATCGGATTTAATTACATTGATTTCGCATATTGGGTATTTGATTTGTGAAGGTACCATTGAAGATTAAGGAAGTGTTGCGTGTAAGCCATGAGCCCACGAAATTTTAACCAAATTTGAATGAAGATAAAGGAAGTTAATTTAACGTACCCCACTGTTTAGTCTTTGCTCACATAGCTCGATCTGAAGGCTTAATTTAACCAATTTTTTAAATTTCGACTAATGATATTCGTTTTCCATTTAGGTTTTATAAATTATAGGGAAAGATGTTTATCCTTTAAAATGACACAACTTATATCCTTTCACTCTCACAAAGAGGTAGAACTCACACCTTTATTTTTTTTGTCAACTCTCTCCTCCTCCTTTATCTATCTCTATCTCTTTCTTAAAATGACATAACTTTACATCCTTTAAAATAACACACATTTTACCCTAAATTATATATTAGTAAGTAACTTCGATGACGATCAACGTCTTCAGGCTCAAAATAGACCGTATATTTATCCTAGAGTAAATATCATTCTCGGTACTCAACAAATTTTATGATCCCTGCTTTAATCCTTAGCAAATAAAAAGGCTATTCGTGGTCCTACAAAATTAAAAGTGGACCCATTTTAGTGCTTTTGAGGGACTAATATGGATCTTTGAATTTGTGAGGGATCACGATTTCAACTAAATGAGTCCATATTGAATTTCTTAGGTACCACGAATAGCCTTTTTATTTGCTAAGGACTAAAACGGACATCATAAAAATATATTTACTGTTTATCCTATTCATCTTTCGGCATCAACTTTTGTCAAATTCACACAGAAAGGGAAAAAGTGCAAAATTTGTTTGAGGAATATTGTTTGAATTAACAAGTACGTAACAACACTAATTAGTCATGCTCATCCCATTCTTGACGCCCATGTCACATATTATATAAAGGCACCATTCTTTACTCATTCTAGATTCTAGAATATTTGTTATAAACGTACCAAATTCACAATCAACACACGCCGACAGAAGGGAAAAGGTGAAAAAAAAAAAAAAAAAACTTAAAAGAAGAAGAAGAATTAATATTGTTCCAAATGACAAGTAACAACACGAAGTACTCATATATTCTCACCTCATTCTTATCGCCCATCTCACACATCATATAAAGTAACCAAACCGAGATTCTCATTCCTTCACTTGACCATTGTCTTATGAGTTTTTTTATTATTATTATACATGAGAAAGGATTATAACACATACCACTTTACACAATTACTCATATCTCTCAGTGCTAAGCTAACCCTAATGGCTTGAGTTTTTTTTTTTTTTCTCTCAAAATCATCTTGACTTGCATATGCATTACATAAAAAATGTATTAAATGAATCGCGTAATACCCTTTTTGTAACCGTTCATTTGATTTAAATCCAACAATCATAAAAATAGTTGCTAGAGATGGTAAGAAAAAAAATTATAAATATTACCTCCCCTAATAATAATGAATAAAAATTAATTAGGCTGAGCTCTTTCTTGCTTAGAGATTCTTAAGAGTATTGTACCCATTTACGTACAAAATTGAATAAGAAAATCGTTACATACTAAGAAATGCAAATGGAGATCATTGATTTTTATATCCATTTTCTCAGCATGAGATTCAATGATTTTGGAAAGTTTGCCATTGTAATAATCTCCACATAATATATACAAAGAAATAGAGCACTAATAAAATACTACTACAATAATATTGCCACAATGAAACGACAACATGTATAAGACTTAATTAAAGAAGATTAGTTTAAATTTTAGATAACGACTATTAGTTGTGTAAATAATTTTAATTTAACTTTGCAATTATTTATATTATTCCATATACCACATCTGATTTACACGTGCATCGCACGAGTACTGTCATTATATTCAGCATAAATGTTTGGTCAGAGACCCAAACTAAGCTATAGTGTAGAAGGTCTACAAGGGTTTTCGATTCCTTTTTCTATTTTTAGTGTAGAAAGAAGAAAGATAATAGATTATGGCTGCAATAAATCCAGAATAAAAAAAGTTAAAGAGTATTCAGCGCGGCATGTGACTCAGGAATGGTTCTATAGTGGGAACTTGCGTCAATCTTCTTCGGCTTCACATTTTATCAGATCCCGATATCTCGCATCTGAAACTAATAAAGCACGTGATTTACCTTGCAAAAGAAACTAGACATTTTATTTTTCGATTAAACAAAAAAAAAAAAATAGACTTTTATTATTAGAGAATTGTGCTCATTTTGAGATGACATAATGTTGTTATCCTAATTCAATCACAGTTGTCTCATAATGTTGATTGTTTGCGTCGTGATTCAGTCACATAACACAAAAAAAAAAAAATAGACTTTTATTATTAGAGAATTGTGCTCATTTTGAGATGACATAATGTTGTTATCCTAATTCAATCACAAGAAAGAGTGTTACCGTGACAAGTCGTACTAGATAAAACGGGGAGGCCATTTTCACATTTGTTGTATTTCATTGGGATTCTTTTTAGTAATTTGAAATTAGGCAAAGAATTTAGTTTTCATCAATTAATCAAGGGGTTTATACTTCTCCTTAAATAGGAGATGTTTGTTCTCTTGTCACTCTCAAATCAAAAAATGAGCCAAGCTTTTTTTTTTAAAGAAAAAAGAAAAAAACTAAAACTAAAACTGGTGAGGCCCACTTTCTTCAGTTTCTTGGTATCAACAAGAAATGGCACTCTTTTCCAACCGCAAGAGAACTATAAGTGCCGGTTCAAATATGCAAATCTGTTACTTTGATTTAGAATAATACTTAAGAAGCCGTCACTTTGACAACAACCTCTTTTAGGCGTAATTCACCACTAACGCAAATATTATTTGATAGACTTAGACTTTATTAGAGTAATATAAATTATTAAAAAAACTCTCACCCATCTTTTGAATTAAATTAATTCTTTATATAATTTATTTTATTGCCGTGTAGTGATTTGTACGGCAGATTCAATTCCTGTAGAATTTCAAGATTTCACCAAACTCCTTTGGCACAAGTGGTAAGGAGCCTGAGCCCCTTAACCAAAAGTCTCGAATTCGATCTGGGAATGGAAAAAAAAAAGATTTGGGAGAGCCACCCCAGAAGGGTCCGACAGTGCTCGATGGGGATTAGTCTTCGGTTACGGCTGGATACCTTTGAATTTATTCAAAAAAAAAAAAGGAATTTCAATATTCTTCTAAACTTACATGTTTAATAAGTTGCTGATTTATTTATTAATGGAGATCTCGTGCAATCTTGATCTATAAATATCTTGGATAGAAGCGCCCATCGAGACAGAAAAAAAAAAAAAAAAAGCTAGTTTTTGCTTAGAGCCAATTTTGAGCACTATACAATAAATCCCCAACCATGGATAAAGTTAGTTTTGCTCTTAATCTTATAAACTTAAAAAAATCTCCAGCTTGATACACTTTCAAGTTTCAAGAACTTCCTGTTATTTACATATAGGAACTGCCCATTCCAGTACTATTCTCATTCGTAGTATTGGTTGTCTTTTCCAATCCAGATGTGACAAATAGGATATAAACATGTGAACATCTCTCTTATAATATAGCAGGGCAAGACTAGAAACTTGTTTATGACCTAACTTTAGCAAGTCGGGCCCTTATTTCTTCCATTTCTTCCTCATCATCAACACCCTCAGTTATAGCCTCTTCCTACAAATAATAATGTATTCCATGATTAGTGTAACTATGAGGCTGGAAAGAGCCTTATTACAAGGAAAATGAATTAATTGCACGTACCTCCTCTGTGGCTCCGACCCTTTGAGCAGGTTGCTTCACCCTTTCTTTCCTCACAGCTTCAGGAAGTTGTGCAGCTGTCTCACCAGCTATTGCAGTTAAAACTTTATCAACTTCTTCTTCTATCTCATCTTCTATGTCTTCCGAATCTAGTGCTGAGTCAACAGCATCATTTACTATCTCCTCAATAACTCCTGCCTGAAAGAGCAAAATTCCTTATAACTACAATGCAAATATCTTCTCTAACCCCAGGGAGGGGGAGAGATGAGACCAAAAAAGTGGTTTCTTTCTTCTACACTAAAATTATTGCAGGCGTACCTTAGTCATTTCTTTGCTGAACTCTTGCATTGTCACAGCCATCTGAGGAGCCTTCATGAGGTTATTGACAAGCTTCATAACCTCAGCACTCTTTGATAGATGTCCCACAGTACGAGCAATTGCTGCAAAAGCAACCAAAGAACAAAATTCTAATAAGAAATAACTCAAATCTGCCATGATGACTTATTTTGCAAAAAAATCCACAGCTAAAACAAGAAATGGTTAATTGATACAACCCCTATCAAGGTTTACTCTAGGAAGCAGTTTAGGGAATCAATTGGCATTGCTGACTCACCTATTGAAAAGAATATTCTAGATGACAATTCTGTTAGAAGTGAGAAAGGGGAGCTAACGTGGCTGAGGGAAGTTGAGAGAAGGTTATGATAAAAGAAGGATAAATAGAGGAAGGCTGAAGAGGGGAAGGGGGATCTTTGGGGCATTTAGAACCTTGGGCACCTTAGGGTGATTTGGGAGAGACAAGGGCCTCTATTTCCTTACTGTAAGTTAATTTCGAATTCATTGTATTTTTCTTTCTTTGTATTTTTCTTTCTTCTTGTAATTTGTCTCTGAATAACTGTATCAGCTTTAATTGTCTCTAGCAAAATATATAAAAATCTGATTATTCAAATCAAAGTCATAGTTCTTTGTGTTATTTCTGTATTTGAGTAGAAGGTCCTTATCAATTGGTATCAGAGTTCTCCGATCTAGGGAGGGCTTTGAACAAAAAAAAGAAGATGGAATTCAGATCTAAAGATTGGAGGAAAAGTGAGATGCAATTGGAAAATAGATTTGAAGAAAGGAAAAAAAAAAAAGAGAGAAGCAAGTTGAAGAAAATCATAACGAGATACTCAGGCTCCTTCATGAACTTCTTGCGAAGACCAAGCAACTCTCTAGAGGGCGATCACGTACAAGAAGGAGCAGCAAAACATTTAAGGAGAACAAGACGAACGAAAATCTGAATCGATTTCAACCAGAAGCATTAGACGATCCTTATAAAGTGATATACTAGCTTAAACAGAGCGGAACAGTGGCTGAGTTTACACGCGAGTTCGAGAAGATGATCAGAGCTTTGCGATTTGAGGACGAGGAGCTGCTTAAAGGGGCATGGCTCAATGTCGTCAGAAGTAGCATCCGCGAAGAGTTGGTGATGAACCCTGCTATCACTTTGTTGGAGAAGATCAAATTGTCCTTGAAGATAGAGAAGATGAACGTGGCGTGGATGGAGGAGGGGTTCAATGCAAAGGGAAGGAAAGGATCAAGTGGGCTTACCAAAGGGGTTCAGGCCCAACGTTATAATGCTAGCCCATACGAAGGCAGGGCTTGGGGGTTTAACGGGTCAGGCTCTGTTAACCAAACAATTCCGGTCAAGTTAATACACAACCCAACTCAATGAATTCTAAGGTGTTGAGTTCCCAAAATGTTAGGGCAACGAACGAAGATAATCAAAAGGGGGCAGCAGCGAAGGGAACCACCAGCACCATTAATCAGGTCGATAACGGTGGCCGCGCAACCAAAAGCCAAGCAGGCAGCAGTCACAACGGCGAGGAAGAACGAGAGAGGAACGGCGAAGAAGAAAGGGTGGCTACGGCGTCACGACTGACGGAGAATCAGGCCATCAACGGCCATCAACGACGGGAAGTTGTCCCCTTGGCCCTTGCTATCTACTCGGGCAAGAAGTCTTGGCACTAATCTTGCTACTGCTGATGTTGTCATTCCTTATGATAGTGGCTGGAACCCAAAAGTTGACTTGCAAGTGCAAGACCGTGCTCATAGGATTTGTCAAAAGAAAGAAGCTCAAGCTGCCCGAGTTTGCAATAAGTATATGTTTGAGGAAAAAGTCATAAAGCAAGAGACGTCATTGATAAATGACAAAGGCGTGGGAATGGCTACGACTCCACAACCACCAGCGTTAGTAGTAGACCCACCCTTGCTTGAGCCGCCGGACTTGGTCCTTGATAACGAGGCAAAGGTGTTTTTGGAGCGCAGAGAAAAACAAAGTCAATGGCCACAACGATGGCGTAATCAACAGGAAGTGGCTAGGTTAGGGAGTGGATTGGTGGTATTGGGCCATTTAATTTACCTAAAGGTTCAGGCCCAAGTTATTAATTATTTCCAAATCCAACCTAGCAATGTCACTATTTCATACAAAAATTGGACTTGTGAGCCCAAAATCATGTTTGGACCTATTTGTCCCCAAACATTTGGGTGTTGTCCAGCAAACCAAGAAAGGCGAGAATTCACGACGGAGGAGAGCAGAATTTCGTTTCAAGGTTGAAGCTCCAATTTGATTATTTTCAAGCAAGACCAAATTCATTTGTAGTGTACCAAGGTCACGTTTGTTATTTGGAAGTGGGTATTAGTTCTAGCAAAGAAGCATCTATTTTTTATTTTGGCGAGGACTTCAATATTGCAAAAGGATTTATATATTCAAGGAGGGTTGAGACAGATGTCCAAATTGCTCTAGTTGGATGTGGGGAAGATATTTGGGCAGATGATGAAAAGATACTTGTGCAAATTCAGACTACTTTAAAAGAAGATGGAACTACTGCAGAGGAGCAATGGGATCCAGATGGAGGTTATATTGCCTCATGCATTAGTTGGCCATTACATTTCAAGCAATGGGACCCCGGAAAATGATCATCACCTTGAGGACAAGGTGATTGTTTGGGGGGGGGGGGAGTATTGATACGACGCCAATCCTTAAAGAGTATTGTAGGAAGCATAGCATATTCCCATATCTCAATGCTTACTCAGCAAATTAGTTAGTTAGTAGAGAATATTTTAGAAGTGGGTATGGATAATAAATAGAGAGGTATGTTAAGTGTGAGGGTATCTGGGAATCTTGGATCTGGAATAGGCTTGGAACTTAGGAGAGTCTAGAGCCTCTCGAGTTGCTCTAGAACTATCTTTCCTTTCTGCATTTACTTCTTTTCTTAGTGTAATTGAGTCTGTGTTATTGTTCTTCCATTAATGTCATTGTAATTAGGATTACTTGTCTCTGTAAATTGTAATAGCTGTTGAACATTGCTCAATTTGCTCTTAATATACTGTCCACAATAGTATTTCATGAATTGTGCTACGCTTCTGGAGTTGTTTCTGTAAATGAAATTGCTTGTCTGTATCATTAATCTAAATATTATATTTAACTATTCAATAAAAACAGTTATAGCGAGAATATTACACATATAATTTCTCACCCTAGAGTCATTGCATCAGGCCCAAATACAAAATATTGAAGAAAAGAAAGCTGAACCAAACAATACATGATTCAGCCTATAACCCTCATCCACTCTTCCTCCTCTCTCTTTTTTAGGTTTTAAAACCCTCTCCCAGATCTTATAAATTTGACAGAAGAATTTCCTCCCCAGAGTATACCATAATGATGCACCACAAAAGGGGTGTCAATTAGAATGAACTTTTATTCTTTATCAATTTTTTTAATTATATGAATTTATTTTTTGGGATTTTATCTAGTTATTTTAGGTAAATAAAATTTAAGGTCATTTTATTGTGAATGAAAAGTCACAATTAGAGTCTAGGAAACAAACTCTTTGCAAATAATATAAGGAAAGGGCCATGTACAATCGACCCTCACCCTTACTCTCATGAATTTGGGGATCTTTGTGCACTGGGATTCACCCTTTAGTGGTATGGACACTATATGGAATTACGGATTAGGAATGTCCTTGAAGATATCTTACTTTCCAGCCAAGTACAGTTATGCCTATCAAATGGCTCGATATTTGTAAAACAATATAAAACATTTTCTTATCCATATCATTTCAATGATTTTTCTTGTTTCCATGTAACGACTAGAGTTTCTACAAGGTTAAAGACAAATTCAAACTCACCAATATGTTGCACACCAGGTTAACAACACAGTCAGTTCTCCCCCCTCTACCCCCAAAAACCAAATACAGAAGCAGCAGATAGTCAGTTGATCTTAACCAAAAAATTGACAATCAACAAAAGTCAATTATGTTGACAAGTTTACCTATACGATTCAGTTAACAAGAGGGAATAAAGAAAATAAAAGTTCTTCAGTTAAGCATAAATTAACAAACAACTCATATCAAGCACAGGTATCTACCTCAGACAAAGGTTTTTTATTTATTATGTGGCAAAATTAAGTTAAGGCTAATAAAACATGGCAAAACATACCAACACTCTCTCCAAGGTGCATTGATATTGAATTCAATTGTGCCTTATTTTCATAAAGACGGTTCACCGTTTTCCTAGATCTCACGAGTTCCTTAGCAAGTGCCTGCAAATTGCACAAATATCAAAATATGGAGAAAAATAAGAATTTTTATTTTTCAAAATACTGACTTCATACTTTAAATCAAGTCACTTCCTAAGGGTGTGTTTGATTTGCTAAAATATAAGAGATAACATAGCACAACAAAAATTATACTTTTGTTTGATTCAAATAGTATAAACTCGAGAAGGCACAAATCTCTAAATTTTGTTACCCAATAAACCATGTTACAAAATCTTGTCCAAGGCACAAAAAGAGAAAAAAGGCCAATAACTCCTACCCTTTTATTATATCAGCTTTATTGCACAGAAAACAATGCACAACAAAAGGATATTATAATAAATTTTGCACTATTCTATCCATGGATATCACAAATATTTTAGTCCAATAGCTAACAACACAAAAAATTGTTTGGTGACTCAACCACTTGCATTGTACTATCCTATTTGTACTATCCCTCAATATGCATCAAAATGCAACCTAAAAGTCCATACACTAGTACAAACCAAAAACAGCTTCATTATTAGTTTACTGAATATTGTGACTAGTCCTAACAAGTCCACCATTATCCATAGAAACTTCTAGCCACATAACCATCCAGTTTAGCATAAACAAGATGCAAAGAATTAAAATTTTGCTTTCCAGGTTTTTCTCACATCCACTCTCGTGCCTCCCTTCTTCAGGTGTGCCAGGGTACGTGACATAAGAATACACTATTTGAGTATTTGCCCCTTATTCTGTTATCATCCTAAGAATTTGGGACTTAATATAAAAATATCTCATAAAAAGGAAAATAATATCCTCCATATCCACATATAATAAACGTGATAAAAGTGTATTCTAAACACGAAGAAACCATTAAATCTTCAATTCTCTGTGTTCTCCCCTTCTACAAACACTTTTATAATGATGATCATCATTCATTCACACACATTTCTCAATACCTCAAACTCAGTCAAATTATTCCATGACATCACTAAAAAATAAAAAAAAAATAATAACTGGCACTAACAACGGTAAATCAACAGCAAAGAAATAGAATTACGAGTCACAAAAAAAAAATGAACCTTAGCAGAGCCCATGTCATTCCTCTTCGCAGCTTCCTTAATCGCCTTCTGCACATTTTTTTCTTCTCTCTGTATATCTGATTGAAACCCATAAACATAAAAAACAGGCACAACCAAACCGCAAATAATATAAGAGGAAATAAATTAGGGTTTAAGAGAGAGAGGATTACCGCGAATTTGGCGTTCAATGTTGCGACACTCTTGGCGAAGCCTGCGCTGCCAATCTCTCAATTGCTGCTGTGGGTTTGGCTTCGGCTTCAGAATGTTGATCACCTTCTCCATTTCCCACTGATCCCAAAACCAAAAAAAAATGATTTTTGAGGGAACGGAAAGAATGAACGTCACCCACAAAGACGAATTGCTTCAAATTCTATTCTCTTTGGAAAATCCTACGAAGATCAGGTCCTGTTGAGGCAATCGATTCATCAAAAGACGATTATTCGATTTCGGTGATATGCGTACAAAAACCTAACGAATAACAACACCCACCCGCCACCATCTTCCTCCTTTTTTCTTTTTCTTTTTTTTTTCTTTTTTTTTTTTGTAATAATCTCCCTCTTTTTTCCACTTGCACGCGTATTACACACAAAATGAACCACGATATGTTTCATTTTTCATTTAATTTTCCATCATGTAAAACTTTTCTGTAGTTTATCATTAAAATTTATAAAGTTGTTTTTTTATTTTTTTTATAACATTATCTAATGTTGATTAAAATACACACAAAAAAGTGTGTGAGGTCTATGTGAACCCATGTAAAAAGAAGAGAAAAAAAAGCATATACTTACAACCAAAACAGTTTACACCTTTATAACTAATCTAATCACCGTTGATTTCTGTCAATCTAACGGTTATAATTTATTGGAAATTATTGGATATCATTTATTAATTAATTATTAATTTCTAATAAATCTAATAAATTATAATCGTTAAAGTGACAGAAATCAACGATAATTAAATTGATTATAAAGATGATAAACTTTTTTTTGTTACTAAGTCCTACTTTAGAAACTTTAAACACTTATCTTACTTGGGTTTAACTTTTATGTTGTTGCTACATAAAAGTTTTTTTCTGGCAGTGTCACAAAAAAACAGTGGATCCCCCAAAAAAAGGATGGATAGTTTAAGAAAATTTACCTATGTACTTCGAGGGTCCGGGGAATCTATACTATATTATAATTCAGAGTCATTTTGTAGAAAGTTTTGCCATGTGTAATTCATACAATAATTTTTATCTTTTAAAAAGTGTAAACTTTCCATCTTAAGTAAGTTTTTAAAAAAAAAAAAAATTATGTGTTATGTTCTAAGTGGGAATTGATCCATGGTGCAACCCAATTAATTTAAGGGGTAAGATATTGTAACAACCAATTAGAGTTACTATCAATATTACTACATTACAATTTCACCGTTAGATTGATTATGTTGATCTAAAGATTATATTTATTTCTATTTTTGTATGGTTATGCTTTGCCATATTTAATGTGAAAGCATTAATTTCGCATTAAATATAGAAAATCATGGCCATACAAAGGTGAAAGTATATATAAAATATTAAATATGGTGAATCATAACCATACAAAGATGAAAATAAATATAATCGTTGGATCAACATAATCGATCTAATGGTGAAATTGATTGGTAGTAACATTGGTAATAACCATAATTGTTGTTACAATATCCTACCCCTTAAGTTAAATGTTAAATAAATAAAATTAATTTGAATTCTAATTTTAAAATTAATTGTTGTTACCATTTGCATGCATTCTTTAACATACACAAAATCATAATCCTAAAATAGGCTATTGCCCTTTCATCATATAATATGCTTCAATATTACACAAGATCCAACATTACAATTACAATTCTCCAATGTAAATCATAATGCCATAAATGCTCCAATTACAACATCATGAATTAGACCTCAAAATGAAACATAACGAATATACAACTAGACTTAGGCAAAAGATGACATGAACAAATATGACATACATAAATCTGAACCTATATACAATGTTCATGCCCTAAGTCTAGTCTAGGCCCAATGGCCACCAAAATGCAAAATAACCAAAAGTCCCCATGATCAACCTACGGGTCTCTTACCCGCCGCTCCAGCTCCACTGGCACTACCTGAAATAAAGTCTCCAATGCGATGTGAGATATACGGATATATCTCAGTAATCTAGAGGTTCTGGAGAATACCCTGCCTCATGGCTCACTTCGATGCATATAAACAATATAACATAACATTTGAAAACGGGATAAAACAAGGGATTTAGTGAAGTAGGGAAGCATAGGGAAACAAAATACGACGAAGCTGAAATGGTCAATGCCAAAATCACGCAACATCCAGCCTATTGGCCTCGGCATATAGCCTATGAGGTTTCAAACCAAAGAGTGCTCCTAGAACATCAACCATGGCACCCTTTATCCATATCCACCCGAGACTTCCTAGTGTGCTCCTATCCGGATAACAAACCACGACCCCAGGTCAACTAGAACTCTCTCACGGGGACCTATCCAGTGGAAGTCCGTAACGCCCAAAGGCAACAATCTACTGGCCAGAGACACGGTACATCCAATGTACCACAACATATAACAATATGCATGAGCATGTTATCCTATATTATTCACATACATTTCCTACCATTACCCTCAACGGGCATGGTGGAACACACACGGGGATCAAACCCCAGTACCAAGGGATTATTTTACTAATCTTCTTCTCACAGCTCCAAAGCAATAAGTCCCCGAGCTAGGTACAAAAAAAATGCCTACACAAAGGACATTCCCAATTTACTTTCCATTCACCAACACATGCAATTATCAAGCACATATGCATGGTTCCAAAATACTTACTACAATCCCTTTTGGTCCGGGACCAAGAGCAACCCACTGAGCTCACGGTTCAGTGTTGAAATTCACGGGAGGCAACCTACATTGATCATACATAGATCATCAATATACAGTGAATCCACCAAAGTCACAAAACGTCAAATTCCCTCCCCTACACATGGTAGGTTCGGCCAAACCAGTGTAAAATTACAAAATATTTTCTTACATTTTCTTTTTATTTTTCTTTAGCATCCTAAGGATACCACAATGTCCATTTAAGTGCCACATTACATCTTACATCATCACAACACCACTTTTCCCATTTATTTGCTTCTAAGTTCAATACACAATCCAATTATTTTTCCATTTATTTTGCATGCATACAATCACCTCCCAACACCTCAAAATACCATTTAACACTACACAATATCAATTACACAATTTTTGCATCATCACACCCTACATTCCCTAAATGGTTGAATTGTACATGGACCTACACCAAGGATTATTCAATTCAATTCAACCACTCCACACTTCATACAATCCTATTATTAACTCATACAACCATACAACAAATCAATTACACAATCCTAAAATCAACCAATATGACAAAGTCATGGAATCACACTCAAAATCCACTAAGTTATCATCCAATTTTCACAATGATTTTTATGACATATATCACTCCAAAACATCATTCTAAGTCACTTTCATCTAATACACAATTTCAATTTGAGCTCTCTAATTACATCAATCACACAAAATGACTCTAGGGTTCATGAAATATGATCTACCAAATTAACCAACAAAGGGTGTTGAGACTTACTCACAATCAAGTGCCAAGACTCCTCCAAGTGATCCCCAAGCAATGGCTTGAGCAATCAACTCCGAAAATCCCTTGAATTTTGTGGCTGATTTTTCCCTCTTCCTCCCAATATAGTGAGTCTCAAGGCTTGTGGATGGTATGGTTGAATCCGGATCGTCGTTTACTTGAAGTTTGATGACAAACTTTGTTGAAATCGGTGGCTCGATCATCAAGGATCAAACCAAGTTCCCCCCTTTTCTTGATGAAACCCGCGGCCTTGGAGAGAGAAAGATAAAGGATAGTGGTGATGAATAGTGAATGGGACAAGTGGCTAAGTCCACTTAAGTGAGGTGGACCCCACTGCCACCTCACACGATTTCAAACTAATTCAAATCTCCCGCCTAATCCACTAAACGTCCATAATTGCATAACATATTTAGAAACTCTAATTTTTAACATTAAACATTTTCCTTTAATTTCCTTTGATCAGATGAATCCGAAGTTTTCCGGTCGTTCGGTAAAATTGCAGTTTTAAGCTGTTACGCGCGTCGTAGGCGCGCTTCCCCAAACTCACTAATTTCCGTCAAATTTCATCAGATATCATATTTCCTAGTCCTATACACCATTTATAACTTATATCCAAACCTAGAGCTCAAAATTCAATCGACACGCTTTACGGTGCAACTGTACCGCACTATTTTAACCCAATAAAAATACTATTCACCGAATTTTCAGAAACTTGCCTAACCACTCAATTTTTTGTTTTGAATCCATTTCCAGTGATATTTTTATCACTTGAGACCTTCTACTCAATTTTACCTTCCTAAGTTTACGTTTTTGGTTAATTACTGTTTTACCCTTTCTTTGTATTTTGACTTAATTTTCAGGATTTTCACTAATCCTTCCCTTTAATCCATATTTAATATATTAATATACATTTTAGAAATGTGAGGTGTTATAATTCTACTCTATGTTATATAATTACGGTTTAGGCTTTCGTCTGATTCGATTCAAAGTAATCTGAGGTTGACTCGGTTATCCACTTAATCCTCAATGTTCTTTTGAAAATGAGTTTCTGAAAGATACCAAAAGGAAGTGTATCAATAATATTAAGAATTATAGGGAGTTATATTTTCACAACTGATGAATGCTTTCCCATATCTTTATTTGATTGTGTTTTTTGTGTTCTTATGTTTTTATTATTCATATGTCAAGTTACAACGTCAATACTTCTGGAACCATAAAGTTGATTAAATCGAAATACAACTGATGGTACATGTCCTGTAAGAAA
The DNA here is from genome assembly GCA_032173675.1 of Gastrolobium villosum. Taxonomy (NCBI): domain Eukaryota; kingdom Viridiplantae; phylum Streptophyta; class Magnoliopsida; order Fabales; family Fabaceae; genus Gastrolobium; species Gastrolobium villosum. The sequence goes on along the minus strand of JAVKPL010015043.1, from coordinate 22,267 downwards.
TGGTTGTTTTTTGTTAGTTCTGATTTTGAAAAATGGTATTATAAGAATTGCCAGAAACATTGGGATGATTGTCATCCAAAGTAAGTTATTGTCCTCAACGTGTTTTGAATCTTAACATTTAAATGACAAAGTACTACACATTTCACTTATTCCTTTGTGATGCGTAACTAAATAGCTAGTGTTAATGTCTGGCAGATTCAATATTCAAATGAGGTTTGTGGAAACATAGATTCTGCATCTTTTCTTCTGTTTGATAGAAATTGTGTTGCTTTATTGGGAATGGGTACTGCTGATTTACGCGAGTAACATTTTAAAATGGTCTGATTCTAGTTCCTCCACATTTTTTGTTCATTGAGGTCCTTTTAAGAAAAATTATTTAATTAAATTAACTTTGTATAATATTTTGATGTAGGGTGGTGACTTGGATCATTATCCGGAAGAGCTAACGTTCTTAATGACAAATCCATGTTATTTAAAGTCAATGTGAAAAAGAAGCATTTGGAAACATATACGGAGCCAAAATATCAGGTTTTTAAAGTTTGCTGTAGCGAAATTATTATCGCATCATAACTTTAGTTTGATGTTGACCCGAATGTATGTTGTTTTTGTTTTCAAATGTTATTTGATTATATTAGTACTTTGTATTAATTTTACAGATATTTTTAATTTTCAGGATCAAGCAGTAATCGATAATACTTGCGACACTGATATTGTATCAGCAGATCCGAAAAAGATGCGGTATCTTTAAATTAAAATCATGTTTTATCAATTAAATGTTTTATGTGTTATTTGTATAACGTTTCATAATTTTATACATTTTTAATGTCTTACCAAGATGATAAGAGTCAAACATGTGATAGTCCCAAAGTTGCTGATGTTTCCCTCACTTTGTTGTCACCGTTGATTGTAAAATTTGATGTCATCTAGGAAGAAGATTTTATTTGTTCAGTTAACCGTCCTAACAAAAAGATTAAGATAGAGAAAGAGTTAAGCACTTATCCTTTTTTTTTTTTTGGTACAGAGTTAAGCACTTATCCATTATTTGTGTGTTTATAATTTTCTATTAAATTTTATTTTTATATTATATATCATTGATACAATATAGTGACCCCAACAATTTTTTTTAATTAGTTCTATTGCTGAAGCTGGAGACACTTTGCTGGAGAAAAGCGAGTTTTGTATAGACAGAGCTACTGGGGAATAAATTGTATAGCATCAGCATTGTTCTGGGTGTTGTTTAACTATATATATATATATATATATATATATATATATATATATATATATATATATATATATATATAAGAATTATTAGACAGTTAGAAAATATATAATATCTTCATATTTATTTGACGTTTGATTAAACAATTGTGGATGATTGTCTAATGTTTAACATAAGGTTAAACATTAATTATTTGACATTACGATATTTAATATAATCTAAATTTTTTGTTTTTATTTTTCTTGTTTGTCTTCTGAAGTTAAACTGCTGCAATATTAATATACAATAATTCGCTTATTATTTGAAATTCGGAAATATTTATTCCTTTTGTTTGATTACAAATTTTTTTAATAACATAAATTTATGCTAAAACATCTTCAACTAAAACAATGAAAAGACACATTCTAAACTATGTTTGTCATTAAATTTTTTATTATTCATATGTCTACAATTCAACCGAATTCTTTTAATTTATTTATATTAGGAAGTTTATTTTTTTATTTTTAATAAACTACATGTTAGTCTCTTAATCCTGATTATTTTCTGAAACCTTCTAATTTTATTTTATTTTCCTTAACCTTCTTTCAATGTTTGATTCTTCATCTTTTGTAAAGGGGAGAACAATTGAGAAACACATACAGATGCCCTTAAAATCACTAATGTAACATTCTTAGATTATATTATAGACATCATTCAATATTAAGTTGCAAATCCCTTATTTATTTTATCTTTTAATTATTTTTTTAATTATTGTGTCCGAGAAAACTTTATTTATAAAATTTAAGAAAAACTTCAAAAAAACCCCTACAAGTTTCCTCAAAATCACTTAACCCCTTCCCCGAAATTTTTAATCATTTACCCCATACTTAAAATTTCTTTATCACTTACCCCCTAATTTGATTTTCCATCTAAAATTTTGTTAATAGAGTTACATTTTTTAAAAGGTACTAAAATTACCCTTGATAGAAAAAAGAAAAATAATTTCCTCACAAACACAGTTTTAGACAAACTCACGTAAACAAGACATGAATGTAAATCATCGATTGAATCCTCCTTTTACTCTCAACGACACAAAAAAACAATGAAATAGCACCTTCTACATGTTTGTTTGGTAGTATCATATAATTAAGGGAAAAGCAAGGCATATATTAAGCACAGAACGTAAAACTTTTCAGTTGTTATGCAAGCAAAAATAAAGTGGGGCTCTAAATAAATTTATAAAGTCAGATTTGTTGGACATATGACATAATAGCGGAAAAGCTTATAATAGAAAAGAGAAGATCTAAACCTGCTGAGATGATGCCTCTTTAATCATTTTATTTGAACAACGACACCAACAATTGTGAGTGCGGTGTTTAATAGTAATAGGATTTGGAAAAAACAATTTTAATAATTACTAATTCTAACAAGGCTACCTTAAAGGCCTGTTTGTTAGGCGGATTTTTTTATGATTTCCTTGGATTCTGAGGCTTGGTAAACTGAAATACAACGTTTGGTTAATTAAAAATGTGAGATAATCTCATGGATGATGAAATGATAGGATTTCAAAATCAACGTAAAATTTTTAAGAATCCCAATAAAAGAATTCTGCGGATCAGATGGATTTGTATGTTTCCTTAGGAAACCAAAAAGTAACTGTCAATTCATAGACAAAAATGACCCTGTGACTTGTACATGTGTTGTAAAAAAACAGATTAATATACAAAAATGAGGGTACATCTGTAAATTCAACCCAAAATTCTATCAAAATTTTACTATCAACCAAACATAACAATATTAAAATTCTACAAATATTCCCATCAATATTTCTGCGTACCAAACACCTTTTTTTCTAACATTTCCGGAAAAGTTATTTCCCAACTATATTTGCGGAAATCATGATTCCACGACAAAAAAAAAATTTATCCTTTACCAAACGCCCCCTAAAGAAAACATTTCGTGAGTTCATCAAAAATTTGGTTTTTGAGGAAATTATGTTTTTTTTTTGGGAAAAAAATCTCCGATGTTACTTTAGATAACTTTATCTAATGTTCATCGAAACAACGTCGTTTTGGGGTTTAAATATTAAAAAATTAGAGTGATAAAGAATATTATAACCCTGAAATAAATTAAAATTAGAAAAATATCATGATTTCTATCCCAAAACGAAGTCGTTTTGATGAACATTAGATAAAGTTATCTAAAGTAACATTAAAAAAAAACCCAAACTTCAAAAACCCCCCACAAGTTTTCTCAAAATCACTTACTCCTCCACAAAATTTTAATCATTTACCCCTCTACTTAAAATTTCTTTTTCACTTACCCCCTTAATTTGATTTTCCATCACCCCTCTACTTAAAATTTCTTTATCACTTACCCCCTTAATTTGATTTTCCATCCAAAATTTTGTTAACAGAGTTAAATTTTTAAAAATACCAAAATTACCCTAAAAGAAAAAAGAAAGGGTTTGTTTTTTCTAAAGTTACTTTAGATAACTTTATCTAATGTTCATCGAAATGACGTCGTTTTGGGACGGAAATCATAGTGTTTTTGTAATTTTAATTTATTTCAGGGTTATAATAGTCTTTATCATTCTAATTTTTTAATTTTTCAACCCCAAAATGACGTCATTTCGATGAACATTAGACAAAGTTGTCTAAAGTAACATCAGAAACTTTTTCCCCTAACTTTTATTATCTTTACATGAAAATCAAATTAACCACTTTCATTCCTTTTATAATTATTAATTTAATTTTGATCCAATGATAATAAAATTGACGACAAAACAAAAGAAATTGTAAGCCTTAAGCTATATGAGATAAGAGTCCAAAATTGTTATCCAAAATTAGCAAGAGGGTTTTAAGACTCCATTCAGATTTTAAAACGATAGTTTTCCCAAACATGAACCCCTCCCTCTTTATAATCTACCCGAAAATTGTTGACATAAAAAAGAAAACCTTGAAAAAGTGAGCAAGTTTTCTATAGTTATGTATGCTTCGATAGTTGGATCTTTGATAAACGTTTATCAAGCATTTTCTCTAAATAAATTAGGAAAAGTGTGTCATTTGATATGTACAAAGAGGTAGGACCCACACCTTTATTTATTTTTTGTCTTTATTTTTTTTTCATGGGACTCTCACATCTTTATGTATATGAAATGACACAACTTGTGTGGTTTAAAATTACACACAATTATCACAACATTTTAGAAGCCAAGGGTTTGATACAGAAGCATTGATTATTGTCCATTACTCCATTGAGATATTCATGTCCTTTTGATTTCAAACTCTAATCCTTTCAGAGATTCTTATTTCATCACAAAAATACAAAAATGAAAGCATTTATATTATCTTGAACCACCACTTTAACAATAAATATAGAAAAAAAAAATCACACACACACATTATTTGAGTACCTAACAAAAGCAGGACATAACTCTTCTAGATTGAGTTTTAGAAGAAAAGGGATATAGAATGCCTCATATAAGCCAAAGGATCGTCCTGCATTGGGTGCAAGGGCACAATCAACCTGTCGGCAAAGTAGCTTACGATGTTCATTGTTCATCACAAAACGACATGAAATTCTATGCGACAAACAACTTACATTTGATCATTATATGTTGACAATATGCCTGAGGTTTTAATGGATGCAATCCATCCCCGTAGCATGTTAGTACAACACCCCTTTAATATGCATCATCATGGATTTAGCACTTGAAGAATACTAATCAATATTCATGACACAGTGTTTGTGGATTCAAATCCTATCGTAGTCCAAAATCTCAACCAAAGATTAGGTGAAAGCAATGTATTCGACAAGCGAAATTCTCATAAGTTGAACGGAAAACTCCAAAATGATATATTCAAGTGGTGGGGATATTATTTTAGGTAGGCAGAAAAGATTTATTTTACGTGCAATAATTCATACCTGATCTCCATGGTTTAAAATTTGAATAATATCGTGGGACCATGAGAATCCAATGACCCTACAAGTAATTAATCTGTTTCTGCAATAATTGATATTCTTCTTTCACTCAACACCATTGAGAAACCTCAAAAATCCAACCTAATAATCATTAGGGAGCGTAATTTTGTTATATTGATACAAACTCAAGTTTTATATGATTAATAATGTGTTTGATACTCATATAATTAATTTTGTTATTCTCTGCTTCCTGTGACCCTGTCAAGACAGCTTCCCCTGACGTCCGCCCCGCACATGGGAGCGGGACCCTTTCTGCTGATCCCTCCAAAATGACACTCATCAGTATACGAAGTATAAGTCATATCTAACATATTTTTGGTCACTCTCCTTATACCCTGATTTATATACTTTTGTATCATATTCTTATTGTGTATGGTCAGGACTTGTTTAAGTACGTTAATTAGTCATTCATGTTTCGACCCTAAAGGCTTCCATCTGAAGTTACATATTCAAGTTGTTAAAGAAACATTATCGAAGATGGGTTTGTTTAAGTAAGTGAAAAAGAATTTGGGGAAAGTTATATTTATAAATTTTGTTTACAAATTCTTATAAACTACACTAAATATGACCGGTCATACTTTAATTAAGAGTGTATGACCGGTCATATAACTTGTAAAAAAAAAATTGTAAATGAATGTTTTCCAAAAAAATAATGAAAATGAGAGAAACTGGATTGAGATACAGAAAAGTCTTCATTTTTCACTTATTGTTATTTGTTCGAGGTGTGGATAATCACTTTCAACTCATTTCTATGTTGCAAAATTGAGGGTGGAACCGTGGAATCTGAATGAAACGTACCCCACATTCAACTTGTTTACATTGGTTGTACCAAGCAATTGTTAACAATAAAGTGATTTTTTTTTCCAGTCCAACTATTTATGTATTTAATTTAATTTAACGATGAGGTAATACATAATTGATTATGGGAAGGATTCGTTTACAAACTTTTTGGATTTTTTTTACAAATTACATTATATTCTCCCGGGAGAACATAGTGTAATTTGCAAAAATTTGTATTCTCCCGGAAGAATATAGTGTAGTTTATAAGAGTTTGTAAACAAAAAAGTTTGTAAATATAACCTGCCCCATTGATTATAATGTCAAACTTTCAAATGTCCAATTAATTATGTATGACATTAAACTTTTAAAATACTCAAGAGTTTTTTTTTTTTTTCTGCCCCCATTTTTATGTTCAATCATTTAAGCTTTAACAATAATGCTATTTGTATATCATTTTAATTACAAGAAGTGTTAATATAATTAGATTTCACAATTAACCTTATATGCGAAGCATATTTAACATTAAAATTCATAACGTGGTATGGATGAATTGAGTGTTGTCTTGAATATGATTTATATTGTATAAGGTGCTTGAATTTGGCCTTTAGTTGTGATATTCTTCTTGTTATATATTTGTTATATTTTTTGTACATGATTTCGATTCAAGTAATTCACTCGTTGAACCAATAATTCATTGACCTTATATCCAGACTAAATTAATGACCGATCCAAATTTAATAATTTTGAATCTCATGATGTAGATGGTTTGTAATATAGTGAGAATGACTAACTAAATATTGGAAACAATATGTATATATTTATAATTTTTAATTACATTTTGAATGGTGAATATGTTGTTGCATATTATTCTACTTTCTTTTGTATAATAAAATAAGAAAGAAACACATTCCAACTCTTCTGCTATCTTATTGTTGTTCGTAAACAAGAAAAATATAAAAAATAATGTATCAATTATTATATGCGGAAAAAACAAAATTGACGATTACCAAAAAAAACAAAACAAAATTGACGCCTTGTTTAGTTAGCCAAACCTTTATCCAGACCCTTTGCATTTCAATAAATTAACAAGTATACTCTTTTTTAATCCATGGCAAATTGCAATTAATATATTGAAAACTCAAAATCGCAACATGCATATTAACGTAAGCATGACTCACACTCTTTCCTTGCAGGTTATTTTGTGTGAACCGGACCACCATTTTTAGGTGGTCCCTTAGTATAAATAGAAAGGTAAAATGAAAAAAGTGGGAAAATAATAAAAGTAAAAAAGAAAAGAGAAAATTAATGTTGTAAGAGAGAACACCAAAAAATTCAGTGATCCCGGAGCATATTAAATTTTTCTCTTTCCTTGTGTCCTCTGTACATACCATAACAAACAAAACAGAGAAGATCTTTGCAGATACAACACTCCTTATCCTGTCGCCTCTTTGATATCATCTTTGTCATCAAGGAAGAAAAAACCGTACCCTATCGAAAAACGAATATTACGTCGTTATTATAGTAAAGAATTAATAAATTATTCCAACGCCGTAACTACGAAATTTTGTGAAAAGGAGGAAAAACAAACAAATTTCATATTAACTTGGTTCTTTTTTTTTTGTAAAAGGAAAGGGCAAAAAGCCCCAAACAACACAGATTAGTTCAGATTAACTCTACGAAAATTACAAACCAATGAAAAATCTGTCCAATACAAAGGCAAAATTTCAGGAGGAGGAGAATCAAAAATAGTGAAATTATTATTCAAATGATGCTCCAAAGGATATTTAGACAACCAGTCTGCACATCCATTGCTTTCTCTAAACACATGAACCAGATGCACCTCCCACTCTTTCTGTAACCATGCTCGAATGTGAGTCATTAAACGAGACTCTCGAGCTGCTCCCCCAAACTTAGAGAGCATAGTGATCACTGAACTAGCATCACTTTCTAAAACACAACGACGCCACCCTCCATTCCAAGCCAATTCAAGACCTTTAAGCACACCCCAGAGTTCGGCAACAAAGGCCGAGCACTTACCAATGTGATAGGAAAATCCTTGAATCCACCTACCAGTCTCATCCCTCAAAAGGCCACCACAAGCCGCATCTCTAGTATTGAATTTGGATGCCTCATCTGTGTTAATCTTAATCCAACCGGTATTAGGGGGCTTCCACACAACAGGTATGTGAATTTGTCTTCTACCAGACATCCCAAACGCACGCAGATTCCAAGCCGAAATGATCTCTTGCACCTGCCTAATAATTGTTTGACTCTTGTAAGCCAAAAAATTATCCTCCTCCCCATGGGCCACTTCATTCCTCCAACGCCAAGCACAATCCACTGTAATCGCGAACCAGATAGACCAATGCTCATTTAGTTTCATGACAACATCATTCTTCAAGTTCAGGAGCAACCAGGAACTTAAATCTGCACTAAAAAATAGAGAGTAAAAAGCAGGGTTAATGAGCTCCATCCACACCTGCTTTATTTTATTGCAGTCACGAGCCATATGTAAAATGGTCTCATCATGTATCTGACACAGGGGGCAGGTTGGAGAAGCCATGTTTCTTCTAGCCAGCAAATCTCTAGTAGGCAAGTGGATATGAGCAATCTTCCATAACAGGATACAAACCCGACTAGGGACATGCAACCTCCAGATCAAAGACCATACACCCTGCGCATGCTCCTCCTCCTCATCAACATTAAGTAGAGCATTGTACAAATGTTTTACAGCAATCTCACTAGAGCCTTTAATATTCCACCTGAATCTATCCACTCCTCCATCTCCTTGAGGTGGAAGCATACTCCGAATTGCTTGAATGATACTAACCGGAAGGAAATTTGAGATAGACCCACAATCCCACCTAAAATTTGAGATACTCCGAATTTGATAAAGAATCATCTCACCTAAAAATTAAGCTAATAAGTTATGAGTTTTTAATAATTTTATATTATATTTCTTTGATACACCTCTTTATGTAAAAGTCATTTGGGCTTGAAAAATCAAACTCGTGACTCTGTCCTCACCTTGACTCTGAAATTATAATGAACAATCATCCACCTAAAAATTTAAGTTGATAAGTGATTGGTTTTAATGGTTTTATCCCTTTATATTATATCTAAAATGAAGTGTCTTTAATGATTTTATAATACTAGAGCTAACACTAACACATTCCTTACATGAGAACCTATTGGATTTAAGCTTAAGCTAATAAATGATAAACATTTAATAGTTTTATATTATATCTCTTTAATATTGATAATGTGTTAATATGTACTCGGAACTGAAAAGCTCTCCAAATTTTTGTGTGTTTATAAAAAGGGTTTTATAATTCTCATTCAACATGAGAATTATAATTTTCTTATACACTCTTTGATTTCCGTGCTGACATGAATCCTACATATAATTTTTTCTAACACATGGGTCCCACATGCTTTTTGTCTGTACAACATGAGATTTCAATTCTCCTTCAACATGAGAATTATAAAACCCTTATAAAAATAATAAGAACGATAACTCAAAAGTTAAGTTTGAAGGAGACAAATTTAGGGTATATTACTTTGGGAAAAATTATTCTCATGTTACATGAGATTAGTATTCCCTTCTACATATCCTTCGATAATATGTAACCTTTTTCCTTTTTTTTTCAGGTGGTGAGACTCACATGTTTGTCTCTATGACATGAGATAATTTATCTCATTTAACATGAGATTAATACTACACTATTGCTTTTACGACAAATTATTTCTCATGTCACCGCAAAACTAATCTTCTCCCGTTGTCTCAGCTAGAAATCTGTGCCTTCATTTTTTTTTTAAACATGGGGCCCACCATCATCATGTGTTTGTAGGAATTTTTCCTCTCTTCATGTGGCATGAGAATATTGCCCTTGGCGTTTGGTAGAGGGTAAAAAAGATTTTACTAGGAAAATATATTTACTGGGGAAATGGAGGGAAAGTGATTTTTCTGGAAAAGTTAAAAAAGGTTGTGTTCTGTCCTGAGGACAGAGATGTTCAACCCTTATCAGGCTGATTGGTCACTCTGGATCGTATAGCCTTGATTAGGAGTATCTATTAAGAAGATATCCCTAGACCTAGCTTGATCTCTAGAAAGAATATGACTGTGGTGTCAGTGTGATGAAAGTGATTAATCATGTCTCTTTTACCGTCGATGAGCCCTCCTTTTTATAGGGGCTGCCTCTGGTTTGAAATGTGGAGCTGAGCTGTAACGGCGCGGGGGCCATTACAGCTTGGTCGGCCGTTACTGGGTGTAACGTGCCGAACGTTATGCTTCCTTAATTACGATCTGTTTTAAGCATTTACCTGGAGTAACGTACCGAGTTCAAGTTCTGCCGGGTTGATATGATGAGCCTGTTAGTGTGGGCCTCTTACCGGGTTGCTGAGGCGGACCGACTTCGTGGGCCTTTAACACAGGTCCATAACAGGTTGTTTGGTAAACCGGAATATTATTGGAAAATTTTTGATATAAAATTGCTAAAAATTTGAGTTTGCTAATGGTATTCTCAAGTGGACATTTTCCTTCATTTTTACAATACAAAAATTTTCCCATCAATTTTTTTTTCCTAGGTATATTTTCCCTACTTCATACCAAACATGATCATTTGTGAATCTCATCTATCAGTTTCCTAGCATTCTCAAAAAAAATCACCTACCAAACACCCCTTCTTCCCATCAAAAAATCTTCTCTTATTCTTGTGAGCCTGAGGCGTACAGCCTATGCATTTAGTGCAGAATCCTTCTGGTCAGAAAACAAGAAGCTTTCTGCGAAGTTCTCTTGCCATGTTATTCTACTACTTCTGAATATGTGGAAGCTTTTTGCAGAACACATCTAAATAATTTTAAGGTGGTGTTTGGTCCTAGGGTTTTTTTTATGAATAATAGGGAAATGAGATTTCTAGGGAAATGGTTGGAAAGTGAGTTTAGTAGGAAAATGTAAAAAAAGTTGTTTGGTATGAAAAAATTATACCGGAGAAATTAGGTAACTTTTGTGAAGTCTATGTTTGACTTTTGGTAAAATATAAATGGGGAAATAATATGGTATGACATAAATACCCTTGGTTTTATACAATTTTGAATCAGCCTTCCTTCCCTTTATTATAAAATTTTAAAATTAAAAGAGGGTTATTTTGTTGCCAATGTCCAAATGCCAACGTGTTTGTTGCCAACGTCAATAGGTAGAAAATAAAAACTGTGTCTTTGGCTAAATGTGATGATGGTTGTAATTATCAAATCAATTGTACAGACCTACAAAGGCATACTTACCATTGAATATTTGGCTCCTTCAAAAAATTCGGAATTATGAAATTCCTTCACTGTTGATTTCATTTGTGGTGCAACTCGATATAAATTGACGGTAAACAGAGTTATGAGTGGGTACATTTGTCTGATTTTTAATGGACCCATGTGGTTTAGCCGACAATCCTCAAAAAACCACCTACCACAAAGTTTTTTGAATAGTGCAGAAGTCTAGCAAAACTCCTCCAAAATGAAATAGCTATGCATCTGAGTTGCCTGGATGTTCACCCATTTCCCAGTGTCCCAAACGCATCATTTCTAGAATGCTCACTTCATTTGCATGGGGTAATGTCAAATACCCTTCTACCAAACACCATCATTGGGAAATATTACTCTTCTTTCACATGAAGTAACTTATCTCATTTTCTCTCAATTCGATTTTCGCACCCCACTTTTTTTTCTTTCTTTTTTCATGTAATGGTGGGACCCACTCATTTTCTCTCTACCACATAAGATAATTATCTTATGTGGAAGGAGATTAATAAAACCCATATATATAACTCTTGATTTTAGTTGTACCTGACAATTCACGCAACTATTAAACTAGAGCCATTGGATGCAATTGAGAGAAACATTGACCAAAATACGACTGTTCCTTAACTTTTTTCCCTATATGTCACGCCAACAGTGTTAATTTTCAATATGCCACGTGAACAAGTTCACTGGGCACTGTAGCAAACTCAGTTTGCTGATGTGTCACGTTCTTGGTGGACGCTAAATTCGCTACTCCAGGTAACGAATTTTGTTGCAATTAATGCACTTGTACGTTTTCACCTGCCATGATGACACATGGCAGACATGCAACGAGGTTCGTTGTCCGCCCTAGCGAACTTCGTTACATGTTTGCCACATGGCATGGTAGGTGGAAACGTGGAGGTGTATTAATTGCAACCAAGTTTGCTACAACGCACAATGAATTTGCCCACGTGGCATATTGAGAATTAATAATATTAACGTAATATTTAGGAAAAAAAAGTTGAAAAAGAGTGATATTTTGATCACTGTTCCCAATTGAGATCAACAGAGCACTAGAATAAACAGAAAGTGATACTCTTTTATTGTAATTAATTTCACCATATCTGGGAAGCACAAGTAGGAGTCCAGTCTACTTTCTACATAGTTTGTACTAGGTAGGGGGATTTTTATTTTATTTTATTTTTTGGCACTGAAAAATCTTCAATACATTCTATATAGGGTGTATGGGGTTTACTAATCTCATGTTACATGAGATAGTACTGTGGGTGATATAAATATGTGTGGTCCACAATTTAAAAAGAAAAAGAAAAGAAAAAATTGGCACGAAATTTTATATATGTATGACATAAGATAAGTATCTTATGCAGCATGAGACTATAATTTCCCACGTGTATTTGTCCAAAAGAAGAAAAATTTTGGGGACTTACATGAAAATGAAAAAAAAAAAAAAAAAAAATAGAGTAGAATGGAAAGAATTTTTTTCAAAACTGAAAAAAAATGAGTACGCAATAAGATAGATACAACGTATGTACTCAAGTTTCTCTTCAAAGTTTGGGAGATTTAAATTTGAAACACATGCGATAGTCCTTAAAATTATTTAGATGTGTTCTGCAAAAAGCTTCCACATATTCAAAGTAGTAGACTAGGTAGTACTCATAATTTTACTAAATAACATGGCAAGAGAACTTCGCAGAAAGCTTCTTGTTTTCTGACCGGAAGGATTCTGCACTAAATGCATAGGCTGTACGCCTCAGGCTCCCAAGAACAAGAACAAGAGAAGATTTTTTGAGGGGTGAGACCATGGTGATTTCTCCCAAAAATAAAAAAAAAGAGGGATGAAAGGGGAAAAATTAAAAAGAAAAGATAGAAATGAAAGAAAAAAATTTATTTATAAGAAAAGGACCACTGAATAAATGAATGGTGGGTCTGGAGTATGTTAAATTTTTTCCAACAATAATCCAATGTCAAATCTTTTTAGAGTCTATAAAAGGGGCTATCTCATACAAATAATTGATTTTAAAAATACTTTTCTAGAAGTCATTGCCGGCTAATTAATATCTGAATTAGATGAACAATGAATTAGCTTTCTTTTAAATTAGATATAGCATCATAATTGGAATACATTTCCATGCAGGGGAAGGATTGACAAGTTTTTTGTACCATAACCATAAATCATGGAAACAGAGTTGCGAAACATATGGGCAAATGTATTTACTAGTAGATGATAATGTGGACAAGAACATGCGTAGCTGAATTGTTTTCATTAAAAAAAAAACTAAATATGTCCACAAAATTACAAATACATATTGTTAACAACAGCCAAAAGGCTTGAGATTGAACTGTATAGCCATCCTTGTTTGTGCTATTCTTGAAATGTTGAGCAATCAATTTGTTCCTTCAAATTATGTACCAGAAAATAAGGATGTGTTTCCTGTGAAAAAGCAATCTTCCTCAATTCATGAACTAAGAACTTTGGCTCTTAAAAAACTACACTTGGCTTGTGCGTTGAAGTTGTGACCTCTAGATGTTGCCGACAGACTGAAGATTAAAAAATGACACTAGATGGCAGTTTGTCAACGCTCTTCCAATATACACTAGTCGTTATCAATTATGCATTCACTTAACCTCCACATTTTTCTAACTACTTCGAGGCAGGTTTTCTTTCAAGTTCATAAAATGATTATAAGTTTTACTGTTCCTATATCTAAGTTGTTGAGATTTCATTGTTGCTTATTTAGATCAGTAGAAGACCAAGGGCGGTTAGAAAGAACACACACAATTTTAACCGTATGGTTAAATAAATCAGTTTCTAAAATATAAATCCACTTGTTTGCTATTTGGGTATTCTAAAAAGCCTTATTAAGTTACTATCCCTCACCAGTAATTGTGGCACTATGCTGAAAGAAAGCGAACCGCGATCAAAATGTCACATTTTATCAAAAAATTTATCTAAATATAATGTAAATAGTATTTTTTACCAGACTGCCACGTGTCACAATTCGCTATCACTGGTAGCGAATTTTGTGGCCAATAATTTCGTGACATGTGGTCATATTGCAAACGCAATTCGTTACACAGTGTAGCGAATTATGACACGTCAGATTTTTCCTGAGAAATTGTGACACGTGTCAAAAAATCATTCGCGGACATAATTCGCTACAGAGTATAGCGAATTACTACTTGCTTCATACGTGTCATTTTTGCTGACTGTGCATTCTGACGTGGCATAATTCGCTACACTGTGTAGCGAATTATTTGCAAACATATTTCGCTACACAGTATAGCGAATTATGCCACGTGACATTCTGGAAAAATTTACGATTGACGTGGCAATGTAGTAATTTTTTTGGCCGAGGGTGACAAAATGGTCATTATTCCAAAAAGAAAGCTTGCCAAGTAACTTTTATGGCCGGCATTCAAAACTAAATCTCATTTTTGTATCAACATAAATTACTTTAATATCATCATAACAAAAGAAATTGAATGAAATGGTGAGAAAGTATTTTTCATTCATTACTAGGTTATCCTTTCACATCACATTTCCCAATAAAAACATGGTGGTGCATTATTGCCCATGTTTTTCATCTCAATATATACCTTGTCTAAGTGTTCCATGATAATGTTTTGTAATTTGGTAGGGCAAAGTGGCAAACCACACATATCTAAAGTTATCCCTGTCCTCTATGTGATATCGTCAGAGGTAACCAAATCAATGTCATCAAGGAGTCATTCCTCCTCCATGTTTGCCTACCTAAGTGATGCATTATAAGTTTATGACAAACAGGTATTCACTTGAAAAGGAAGTTACCTCCCATGTAGAAATTATAGGGAAAAAGCCCTCACCCCAACTTGAACTATTTTCCCCTATTGTTTATCACAAATGGGATAAATTTTTGTCATCATATGTAACTCCCCAATCAACTAACTTATCACCTTTTTGGTGCTGTAGGGCCTCCAAATCTCTTTATATACCCAATTGTGTAGCCATACTATTTCATCAGCACCAACAAACCTCTAATCTTCTGCCCCACCCTGCATTTTATCAGAGTCATTTTGTTTACTACAATGCCATCAACACTATCCTCTTTCCTCCATATGGTTCCCCTCTTATCTATTCTAGTACTCTCATTCATGATTTGTTCTAGTTCTCAGGGTCCACCTTCTCCTGGCTATTACCTCAGTTCCAAAATTAGTTCTGTTAGCTTTGATCAAGGGTTTAGAAACCTCTGGGGAGCTCAGCATCAGAAACTAGACCAAGATTCATTAACAATCTGGCTTGACTCTAACTCAGGTATGTAAATCTATCTCACTCTCACATGTAGCTCCCAATTTCACTTAAATTCACCACCTATAGTTCTTTGTCATTTTTTGAACTCCCATTCTTCACTGTTACTACCTTAGAACATGGGAGAGTGACCAAAGTGCCACGTTTTGACAAAAAAATTACCAGACTGTCACGCCAACGGTAAATTTTGCCAAAATGCCATGCGGCATGATTCGCTACACAGTGTAGCGAATTATGCATGCAAGTAATTCGCTATACAGTGTGACGAAATATGCCACGTCAGAACCAAAAATGCCACATGTCAAATTTTGACATTTTGGCATAATTCGCTACCTTAGGTAGTGAATTTCAGAAAATTTGACACGTAGCATTTTTGGTTCTGACGTGGCATATTTCGCTACACTGTGCAGCGAATTACTTGCATGCATAATTCGTTACACTGTGTAGCGAATTATGCCGCGTGGCATTTTGGCAAAATTTACTGTTGGCGTGGCAGTCTGGTAATTTTTTTGTCAAAACGTGGCAAAATGATCACTTTCCCTTAGAACATACTCTTACCATGACCCTTTATTTTCTCTTGAAACATAGGGAGTGGATTCAAGTCACTTCACTCTTATCAATCTGGATACTTTGGTGCTGCAATTAAGCTTCAACAAGGTTATACTGCAGGAGTCATTACATCAATCTACGTGAGCATACTCTACAACTTTAACTAAAGTTGAAAATTGAATCTGTTCTTTTAAGTACAATTCTTCAATTCATTGTTCTGTCATTTGAGAATTGCAGCTTTCAAACAACCAAGACCACCCGGGAAACCATGATGAAATTGACATTGAGTTCCTTGGTACCACGCCAGATAAGCCATATGTCTTGCAGACAAATGTATACATAAGAGGAAGTGGAGACGGGAATATTATAGGAAGAGAGATGAAGTTTCATCTTTGGTTCGACCCAACACAAGAATTTCACAACTATGCTATTCTATGGAAACCCAGTGAGATAATGTAACATTTTTCATGCACTCTCATGCTCATAATTTGACCAATCTCAACATCCTTAATTATGAATTTTATCTAACGCTCACAACCATGACTATATTATGATGGGTTTTATAAGAGTCATGGGATAGGAAAAGTAAAAGTTAATAGCTTATGTTATAGAGATTCGTTTTACGTGTCAGAGTTTTTTTTTACTGCGGGCCCCACAAAATATTGTGAGTGTAGGAAAGTTTTTGTGGTCATGTTAAATGATAGATGATAAACCCTGTTATGATACATAAAATTTACCTTTTACCCCCTAAAGAATCTAACTGAAGACCCTTATTTCAAGATTTTGTGAATTATGCTTGTGTGTGGCTCAACTACTATGTAGTAGACAGAATTGCTTACGCTTCCTACAATAATTCAGCTGAAAAGACTATTTTATTTTAAAATAATACTGGAATATGATCCCGTGTCCAATAAACTTATTTACTTTCTAGAGATAAATCGTAAATATTGATGTATAATTTTAAAAATGAATATATTTCTAATTTTAATTGGTGTAGCACTAAGTCCTCATATATGTTACTACTTTGTCTAATTTTAAAATGGGTTAATCTTTTCTCATTTTACATGAGAAAAGATTCTCACGTTACACACACAATCAAAAGGTGGGTCTCATTTTAATTCTTTTGTTTTTTTACTTTTTTGTGGACCCACCTATGCATTGAGTGTGTGACATAAGAAAATTTTCTTACGTAAAATGAGAAAATTAATCCCCTTTAAAATAATCTTGCTTGTGGGACCTGGTTTTGGTATGTCGTTTACTTGTTTGTCTTGTAATGGAAACAATATCTACAGATTTTTTGTGGATGATGTCCCCATAAGGAGGTATCCTAGGAAGAGTGATGCTACATACCCTACAAGACCAATGTATGTGTACGGATCAATATGGGATGCATCTTCATGGGCAACAGAGGATGGAAAATACAAAGCTGATTATAAATACCAACCCTTCATTGGTAGGTACAGGAACTTCAAACTTCAAGGTTGCACCACTGAAAGCCCTGCATGGTGCCAGCCACCCTCTACCTCATCATACAGCCATGGGAACCTGAGCCCTCAGCAGTTTGGGGCCATGCAATGGGTCCAAAACAATTACTTGGTCTACAATTATTGCCGTGACCCTAGGAGAGACCACACAGTTACCCCAGAGTGTTAAGGGTATGGTTCAATTCCAAGTTACATTTTTACACTTATGTATTTTAGTTATATATTCAAGGGGTGGTTTTTGTGATGGTCCCGCTAGCTAAGTGTAATTGCAAGAGCAGTTGAGAACGTCCAAGCCCCCCCGAATGATTGGAATGTTTTTCTTGTTGGTGTATTTGTATTGTACTATTGCTTGGGTCCTATATGTTCTTGTTGAAATAATACGTGTATGGGGTGTAGGACCATGTTCCCTTAACATTTAGTCCATTGAAAATTAAGAACTTTCTGCTGGACTTTTGTTACTCGCATTGGACCACCATAATACCAAGGAATGATCATGAATTTGGATAACAACAAGAAGGATAACAAAATGGGCCATACCCCACCCTAATTCAATTTGTGAACACTTGTACCAATATAGTTCGAGTCGATTAGGTTTTTGACATGATGGGAAAAATCGCATCTACTATTTTTTCAAGGGGTGTTTAAATTAGGAGTGTTTAAATTATGGGTGTTAATCAATCGATACAAACTAATTCAAACTGCGATAACAGGAATGAAAAACCGATAACTGAATTAACCAAAAATTGAAAATTGAAAACCGAAAAAAAGACCCCACATACATATTTTAATTGGATTGTATCGGTTTTCAGTTTGATTGGACAAAACCAATCCAATCCAAACTAATCCAATGTATTATATATTTATTATTTTTTAAAAATGGTGACTTGGGATTTTGTTGTTTTGTAGATTTGTAATCTTGAATGTTATTAATAGCAAACTATCTTGTTTTATTTTTTATTGTATATTAATTTATTTTAACAATTCATGAGTTTTAAGACTTGTGTTGAGATATATAAAACCATTAATGTAGCCTCAGTCAAAAGTTTAAGCTTTTGAGTTGAATTGGTTATTTAATGTAGCTTCACCCAACAGCTTAAGTTTTTCGGTTGAATTGGTTATTTAATGTAACTTCACCCAACAGTTTAAGCTTTTGGATTGAATTGGTTATTTACAACTTGTTTTAGTTTGAAGACTTGAATTTTCCATGATTGATCCAATCCAAACAGAATAAAATTGAATTCGATCAGATGATTTTTTGCTTCAAAATCAATACAATTCAGACCACGAATAACCTTAGTTTAAATTATAAAAAAATTATGCTTCTATCTTTTAAGAAATTAATATAGTCAACATTTAATATATTTTTAATACAAACAAACTTCTTAGGGACAATTTTATCTTTTTGTGACTTTGAGTGTTATTGGCAGTTTTGAATTCCTGGGATGATAGTATGAAATAAATGAGAGTTTTAATGAAATCCCAAAATAAATAATAGGTGTATTTAAAACTTCATTGTATTTTGTATAGTCTAAATTCCATAATAAAATATTTAAAATTAGGTGATAGTAAGTAGTAACGCTGGAAATCACTGAAAGAGGAAATATGTTCCTCATAGGTTTGTTTATAGTTGTTGACAGCACTTAAAAGATTCATTTGATCATATACATTCAAATGTACTAAAGTCTAAGCAAATTTTCATCTCTCAGGAAATTATCAATTTTTAAAAGATTCATTTATATTTAAATGAATTAAAGTGCAAGTAAATTTTCATCTTTAAATAAAAAGAGAGTACAATTTACCCCAAGAGATAAACTAAACAACATCCTTAAAAAATAAAGTTAATTTAATTAGATTTAGTAATTAAGTTCAGTTAATTTTGACTACATTTATACAAACTTTTTATAAGTGAAATTCTAAAATTTTTAAAGTGTTAAAAAACGAACTGGATTCAAATTTTATATTTTAAAGAAGGGTTTAATATTTTTCATATTATATGTGATAAAATTATCTCTTACATATACATGAAAATATACGGAGTCTATAATTTTTCTCTCTTTTTTTTATATAAATTTTATATATTTTTATGTGCATATAGAAAATAAAATTATTTCCATAAACATCAAACCTTTTAAAGAAATTTTTTTTTTTTAAATGAAATTAAGCCTTGAATTTTGTAATTCCAAGACTGATTGAAAGAGAACTTCAAAGCAAAAGTGGACAAAAGACAAAAGAGTGCGGATAAGGCAAAAGCAAACTTGACAGTGCACATGGGAATGGGGTTTGCATTCATTATCTAACGTGACTAAAAAAAATTTCTACCCACATACTTTTTGTGGGATTCATATTTTTTGAAAAAAATTAAAAAAAAATTAAAGCACATAAAATGAATCTCTATAATATTATATAATTATTTTTTCTACGACATAACTATTACAAAATCCTATGGAAAAATAGTGAACCTCTTGCCCGGATTTTTTTTAAGTGATAACTATCATTTCATTGGATGGTGCTTGACCCAAAATAAAAAATATATGATTATTTCACCATATATATATATATATATATATATATATATATATTATGGGGAAAGATATTCTAACTACTAAAATTTTCTACTACTAATTTACTACCTATCTAATCACCATTAGATCAACCTTTTTTCTTTTTTCAAAATTTTTTTAGCATTCTCTCTCTTTGATCCAATGGTGATTAGATAGGTAGTGAGATGGTAGTAGAAAATTTTGGTAATAAGAATATCTCTCCTATATATATATATATATGATTACATTTATTTATTTATTTTAAAAAAAAATTCTCTCGATCCCTCTTTTTTTTTTTTTGCATTTTTAGCCGGAACTATGCTGCACGGGGTACATTAATAATACGCTCCTCGTACCCGCCCATTTATATAAGGATTAAACTTCGCAAACTACTAGTTTTTTTTTTTTTTGGCAGTGAAAAATTAAGCAACTAAATTTTAAATTCATAGAAAATGATAATGATCGAGCATATAAAATAACGGAAAAACATATCTCATGAGAAGTGTTTTCTTATGTTATAATTCTTTAATTTGTGAGTAATTTTTTTTTTCTTTTTTTAATAAATATGGATTCTACCATTAATTAAATAATAAAATAAGAATTGTATTCTCATGTAACATGAGAAAATCAAAATTCATAAAATAAACTTAAGTATATTTAGAGGTATTCTCACATCTTTTACTTTAAAAACTGATAAAATATAAATTGCAGTTTATATTTCAAATAAAACTAGTAGTACTACAATGCAAAATTATACATCTAAATAGTGTAAAGGTCAAACCCAAAGTGTTTGAGAACACTATATAAGATCAAAAGTATGTGCAAAGTATTTCCTTTCTTCAATCATCAATTTTTTTTTTTTTAAGTAAGGTTCTTCAAGCATCTTTACATTATACTAGATGCAACAGGGACTAACCACTCAAAAATAAAATTCAGAAATTTGAGCAGAGCATGCTACAAAGACATTTGACTATATTCTCCTACAAGACCATGGTTAAATTGGCTTTATGCTCTGACCAGTTCATCTAGGAAGTGGCTTTTAAGTTTTAAGGCCAAAACTGATGTTCAAAAGTTAGCTGTTAAATGAGTCATACTTCCAATTTCAGCTACTGTCAACCCCCAAAAAGATCTTAGCCTTGTATGAGCAATTCCCCAAGAATTCTCTACTTTGCCACCAAATTGCGATCCATGATTTCCAACCAATACCGATCCAGAATTTACGGCAATAAATTAAGGGATTAATAAGTTTTATTTTCTACACATACATAGAAGCGTGTGAGACCCATGTGAGGAGAAAATAGAGAAAAATAAAATATAGATCTCATGCACTTTTACATGTGTAAGAGATAAAATTTATTTTTTACGATATGAGAAATATTATTTTCATAACTAATTATATTCTATTACTGAACTTCAGAATTTACTGTGGAATGGAATTTTGAATATTAATGTTATTTAAATTTTGTTTGTGATAATAGTTAATTTAAAATTTATTTTTAAAAGTTTCTTTGATGATAACATTCTTTTTATTTTAAATTTTTATACATTATATATTTTAATATATTTTGTTTTTAAAATATTAATAAATTAAAATGTGACCTAATATATAAATAAGAAAAAAATAGTAAAATCAATTTAAAAAAATATATGAATTTCAATTATCTATTTATATTATATTCTTATCAACATATGAAAAAGTCTGATTGTTAAACACTGGGCCAGGAATCCAGGAGTAACATAGAGAAAAAAATAAATAACAACGGACCCAGAATTAGACACTGGTTTGAAAGCAAATTTCACATAAAGGGTCCTAGCCCAATTAAAATCTACTTTGCTAGGCTTAGGTCTGGGCACCAAAAAATTGCGGTTTAATACATTGATAGGTTTTCGTCTTCATCGTGCATTTCTCAACTCCATTATCAAATTTTTGCCCAATGAGAGAAAAAAATCTAATATTTATATGTTAGGACCAAACTGCACATCAATCAACAAGGTAATATGTACAGTAACAAAACAAATGAATATTTGTGGGATAAGCCTTTAAATAGAATATTTTGTCTTAAAGGTGAAGACATAATGGTAAAATATGGAAACCATGACAACTAATCTCAAGTGAGATATTTTTTTAGTTAAAGGTTGAACCTTCAAATTA